>JABJVR010045454.1:50451-68535 GCA_025773905.1 Chitala chitala
ATGCCTGCAGACAACATACCTGCTGTCTGTAATGCCTGCAGACAACATACCTGCTTTCTGTAATGCCTGCAGACAACATACCTGCTGTCTGTAATGCCTGCAGACAACATACCTGCTGTCTGTAATGCCTGCAGACAACATACCTGCTTTCTGTAATGCCTGCAGACAACGTACCTGCTGTCTGTAATGTTTGCAGACAACATACCTGCTGTCTGTAATGACTACAAGCAACACACCTGCTGCCCGTGTATGTCACTGCTGCTTGTATACAGCAAAGCTAGACAGTGTGGACACCTGTAGATGACCTTCAAACACCAGAGGAAAGGAAGTGCACACAGACATTAGTTGGCATCTGGAAGCTAAGTATTTAACCAGCACAGGTTGCAAAAAGTGAGGTAACTGCGTCCGGCCACAGAGACCTTAACTACGCTGACGTCAGTACAAAATTAAAAAAACACGCGACAATTAAACTCACAAGCCCGCAAGCCGCTTTAATCCGAGTCCAGCTGCCAGCGAGATCACCCCAGAGGGGAATGTGCAGATGTGGACAAAACTGGGAACTACCAAAGCCTGGGGCTGAAAAACAGACCCCCACCATCCTAATCCTCACCCTGCACAGGAGGGGCTAGGGAGGGGGGGCACCGGAGGAGCTATGCCCTGTCAGCTAACGCGGGCTTTCAGTAAAAATACCTGGGTACAATGTAGGAAGCCTGTTCGCTGACAGGGTGAATTAACTCTGATCCACGTGCCAGCCTGATTTAGCCCTGAAGCAGAAAAAAAACGTACAAGTCTGCACTCAACTGTTCTCTTCTAATGACCTGATTATTAACACACGTAGCCTAAAGCAAGCCAAGTTCTTCTTGAGAAGGTAAATGTCTGAGGGGCGTGTGGAATTGCACCTCTTGTCTGAAGCTGCGCGATGCCGTACCTAGAGGTTCTGACACCGTGTGAGCGCAAACGCACTTATCCACAAGATTTTTAAGCAACCACCATTTCTATAAGCCCGTGGCGTGGTCTAACACCCTTACCTGTAGGATGTGTTGTTTTCTGTTTGCTGAGTGGTTCCTCCACTGGGATCGGTCTACCTGAATTTAGTGCCTTTGGACACCCATTTGAGCTGTCTTTAGAGGCCGGTGATAATTTGGATGTGGGCCTTCTTGATGCTGGTCTCAGCAGGCGGGACGGTCTAAACATGTGCTTTGATGAAGGCTGCATGTTCAGACCCCAAGCTCTCTGTTCCCAGACTTCAGATTCTAGTTCCGGGTGGCAAAAGGTGGAAAGTGTGCTCAGCTGTCTTCTGAAAGGAGGCTTTTTCCCAGGACAGTTTCAACAACCTAGTCTCCGAGTCTACAGCGTTCACCTCGACCTTTCCTCAACTGCAACTGAAGTTGTTGTCGCACTCGTGTGCCTGTTTAATAAATTTCCCCAACTTTGTGAAAACATCCATTGTAGTTAATCACAGGTATTCTTGTTCTTCTCAGCTTTATCCCGTTTTTGATGTTGTTTTTTGTTCCAATTTTGCTCAAAGTTTACTCTTAAAATTATTTACCCCTTTCTCTCAGCTTTGAAAACCTGTCAGGACACACACACTCTCTCTCATTCCCTTTCTCTGCCTTTCCATCAAATTTTCTCTCTCTCTCGTTCACTCTCTCTCTCTGCCTTTCTATCAAATTCACACACTCTTTCTCTCTCTGCCTTTCGCTCTAATTCAAATTCTCTCTCTCCCCCTCCCCTCCCTCTCTCTCTCTCTCTTTCTCCCTCTTTCTCTCCCTCCCTCTAGCTGGCTGTCTCTTAAACGCTCACCCTGGTGATGTGATTACGACTGAACCAGCATTTGAAGTCAGCGGAGTACTAGAAGAGACCGCCTACCTCTCAGGTACAGTCGCAACCAATCAGAATGGGCGCTGCGAGCTGACTGTCTAAGAAAATTTAACTTGTCAAAACAGGCGCTACTCGCTATGGTAAGCGCCTCGGGTCACACATATTCACCTTTTCTGTTCTTCAGAAATTACAAAATTAATTAGAAATTTACATTAATTGCATCATAAATAAATTGCATCATAAATGTTACTGCTTTATGATACATGTTAATTTTAAAGTGCATCCATTTATAGATATATTTGAAAGCTTAAGTCTTTGGAAATAAAGCTCCAGAAGACGACGAATGCAAATCGTAAATAAGAACATAGTATAAAAGAAGGCCATCCTATTAGCCCACATGCAAACAACCATTCCTAGGCAGTTCCATGTACTTTTCTAGAAAAAAAAAAAATCATTATTATTAAAATAAAAAATAAATCCAGCAGTAAAAGATACAGGAAAATGCAGTGGATATGTTTCGCCAAAATACATTCACATACTTATAATATATCACGCAACGATTTATATACATAAAGTACATGTTAAGTCAACTTAGCATCACTGCTGGAATATGAACGTTCTTCTTACACATACGTGTCATCAAAGCCAAACAAAGCATCAAATTAAACCCACGAAACGTTGTAAATGTTTGCGTGTACACTGTGTTTATAAGAAACGCAACAACACTGGGTGGAAAATAACGAAGTAACATTGAAATACTGTAACTGATGCAGTCGTTTCTACTGTCTGTATCTGTCAGCAGCTTTGCACGTGCGGACATGAAAATAAACCAACTAAACCCACCCGAAATGAATCCGCTGACGGCGTAATTAAAGTGCAATCCTAGCCAGTTTTTTTTTTTTTTAATCAAAGCACAGTCACTGTCATTTAAGGTGAAACCTGTGTTTCCCGTTAAAATTGGTGGAAGATGTCATGTGTATATACGTATTCACCGAATATCACAAGTCAGAGTAATGTCATGGTTTAAATTGGTTTATTATATTAATTAATGAAATTTCGTGGTCAAGATCGAATTCCATCAGCAATACAACTTTTAAAATGAGATCGCTTCAGCTAAACAATGAAAGCGCAAACGCAATAAAGGTAAAATCACATCTCTTCTAGTGACCGGATTCAACATAAGAATGTAACCCCTCCCCCCCCACATCCCGTTTCGGTTTTTCAAACACCAGTTTGCATTTGAAGAATGTTCCACCTCTTCTCCTATTTCTACACCACATTGTAGCGAGAAGCTCCCGTTCCATGCCCGTGCAAATCTCAGTAATTCAATCCTATTGAAATGCACCTCACCCAGAGGTCAAACGTTAAACTAAACATGACAAATATTAGGCACTTGTTCTCAAGACAGCGCGTCCGTGTTTAGTGTGTACGCGCACTATCTGCCCCAGTGCCCATCGGTGCGCTCAACCTTACAGAGGAAACCTGTTAAATACCAGAGTCATTGGACTGTATTTACAATTAATTCTTCCGGGCAACTGAAAGCCGAGCTCTACTCAGACTCTGCCACTGTTCAAAAACTGGGCTGAAAATGTATTTAACCTGTTCATTTGTTTTGTCGCAAAAATGAAATGAACACTTAATGTAAACTTCGGGCGTCGCATCACGTCAGACCATAAAATACATACCATCATGTCAAAGCTTTTAACGAAGGAATATTCATCCATCCATCCATGTTTCTGCCTAAAGGAGAAAGAAGTCCAGTTGACATGACTAAACTTCCAGATAACCTCACCTGGACGACTGAGAATCTCCATAGATATCAAACAAAAGTGTTTAGTAATGATTTCGTAACTTTGCCAACAAAATAATGCGTAGATGTTTGCCCTTAGTATTAACACGCTAAATTAGATATTTTACTCCAAGGCAGCAGTGAAATCGGCAAACCACATGCTGTAGTTGTGGATTTTTATGCACATATTCCCTCGTAACGGAACAGACTGAAGAAGCCTTTTGGTAAAAGGTGAAACGTTTCTGCGTAAAGGAGAAAGAAGTCCAGTTGACATGACTAAACTTCCAGATCAAGAACACACTTTCTCTAATACACTTTTTATTGTCAATATATCACCACCACCACCACCACCATCATCATCGTCATCATCATCGTCGTCGTCATCATCATCATCATCGTCATCATTACTTTAAACAGTCGTAAATGTCACTGCCATGAAACAAAACATTAACATATTAAAGCACTTGTACGGATATACCTTCAGAAAGCCCATAAACAAAACTCCCTAACACACTGCTATTACCACAGTTTTTCCCCGTATCGCAAATCAGATGACTGGTTTGCACCGTATGGCATGACACAATCCCCACGGTTGTGCCATTGGAAAATCGCCACAAGTCGCCTTCTTGAGGGTGTTTCAAAGCAGGCAGGCTATGTGAGCGCGCTTTGTCAGTTCAAGAAGTCTCCGCGCCGCGCCAGAGGCAGACTACGTGAGCGCGCTTGAGAAAAGATTGCGGGTGGCGGACGGCAGAGCAGAGACGAGACTAGTTGAGCGCGCTTTAAGCGATAATGTAACGTGACGAAGTGGAGGTGCTTGTGTTGTCTTAGGCGGATGTTAGTAATTTGTCATCTGGTTTTCTTTGCAGATTTAAAGTGAAAATAAGTGCTTGTTTTTTTGTCAATAATGGAGCAGTACTTTTAGTACAGAAGGGTTTCATTTCACACACGGCTTGGTTGCGAGATTTACAGAACTTCCCCAGTCAGGTAAGGTGTGAACCATCTGGATTTGTTGGTGGTGAGGCTCTGCAAGTTTTCTAAACGTTGGATAGACATTTCCAGTTTTGATGTAATTTCGACTAAATTAGTTTAGATTTACGGTTTCCTTTAATGGTTTTACAGCTACTTCGCATTGTCTTGTGCCCAAGACAGCTAAGTGGCTAAGTCGTTAGGTGTAGGTTGACTTGTTTGAGAAATGCTCCTTTACATAGCAGACCTAACCTACCTACGTCTTACTCGAGTAACTGGGTGCAGCCACGTATTTGAACGGCACTGGTTATACTTGGATAATTTAGTCACAAAAGCTGGGAATAATCCTCACAGGTCGGGATTTAAAGTCCTGCTGGAGCAATCTGTGCCTAGAAGACCGCCTCTGTCAGCAGAGAAAATGGAAACTAATCAGCTTGTTTAAGTTTACCTTGTGCAGAAGTATGAAAAGTATGAGCATATCTTATGACATAGAAAACACAAAATTTTTCACTTTGAACAATAATATCACTTTGAGAGTTAACACCCCCTCCCGTCTTGTATATTTTGGAGTGGCTTCTGGTGAATGATTAGGTATACTGTATAGTACAGAAAAGGTGGTGTTCAGTTACAGCTGTGGCTGCAATAATTAATTTTAAAGTCACATTCGTTATTATAGTACTTAGGAATGCTACCTTGTCTGTTCTGTGATGTTGGGAAAAGCATTACACTGAGAAATTGCTTTGAACTTTTGTATTAAAAGTTAATAATGTGGCATCACTGAGCATCAAGCAAAATAATGTGGGAGAAGGAGCATTCCCCTCCAAAAAATACTCAGAAAATTTAACCTTTTGAATAATTAATTTTATTGAATTATTTTGCTATAGGTTGCGAACAGACTGCTTGCCTTTTTCCCACCATGACAACAACCCCAGCCATGCCAAGTAAGGACTTGAAAACGTTTTTGTATCTGCCGCAGTGTTCTGTGTTTCTCTGACTAGGGTAGTTTGACTTCAGTTCAATAGCTCATGTCACGAGTGAGGTTTAGGGCCTAGGTCCCATTTAGGACAAACTGGTACCACGTTCATATTTTTCTCTCTTAATCTGATTACTGTTCAGTAGTGAGCAGTTAGACTCAAGTGCCAACTGTGTACTGTTTAACAGGTGTGATATGCAAAATGTGGTGTCCTGTTGCACTGGTTTTCTTACAGAAGTTGTTTTCCTTCTAAAGCTACAGAGGTAGATGTGCTCACTACAGTGCTGCCTGGACATGCAGACTCAGCTGTAATTGGAGGTAAAAAAAAAAAGGTTCAGACTGACAGTCAGCCTAAAATGATAATTTGTTTAGCTGTCATAATTTGTACAATACAGCAATCAAAAAAGTGGACTGTTGGTAGTTAATGCTATAAAATGTCACCTTGGAGGACTTCCTTATGGTTACAATCCTGAGTTGTTGTACCTTGGAGAGAAGGTACTTAACCTTAATCGCTTCAGTGCTTGCAAACGTTAAAGGGTAAACATACAAGCTCTGTGTCAATGTAGTTATTAATGTGGTGAAAGTTCAGGCCTTTCAGAGCGCTTGGCCTAAAAATGTGATTACTGTGCTTTCAGGGGTGATATTCCTGGTTTTGCTGACACTGGCAGTCCTGGGCTTTGTGCTTTACCGGTACATGTGTCAGAACAGGGGCGACTACAGGACGACGGGTGAGCTCGCCCCAGGGGAAGACCTGGATCAGGCCGTCTACGAAAGAGAACAGGAGGACAAGAAGGAGTACTTTATATGAGAGTGAACAGGGACTTAAGGGACACCTTGTACACGTGTGGACACCAAAGCAGGCTGTGTGGAGGGCCTGAGCGAGTGTGGAAGCAGGCAGTTAGAGAAGGTGGCACTGGAGCATCAGATTCTGAAACGCCCCTCCCCATGCCACACGCCTGTGAGCACCGGTGTTCTGAACCCCATCTCACAATTTGTATCGATGCGAGAAGCTCTCATCATACTGCAGATCTATCATGTATACTGTGCAGCCAGTCCTGTTCTTAAAACATTGGAGTCATTGTTTGGCCTGAGCAGGATTTTCTGTAATGGCCTTGCTGTACATCTGGTTTTATGTATTCTTTTTATTTTTTTTTTTACAGATTTTTACAAATTCGAGCCATTTTAAATGGCTGTTTTGATTATTTTTGTGTAATAGTTGAAATGGTAATTTATTTTATTTAGAATATATAGTTTAGCCATTTCATGCAGTACAAGTTAAACATTAAAAATTGTACCTTGAAGCCAGGAGAAGTAAAAAATATTACTTTTTATTTGGAATACAAACAGTAAAAAATGTACTGAACCATGAAAACAGTGTAACATTTTCATTACAGCAGTCAGAATGCGATAACATGGTTTCCAGGTCAGAGATGGAGAAATCTGTTGGTACTCACGGCACCAGCAGCACAGTGGTAATTGTTTTGAATCTTTTTGCTATTTGCCTTCTCAAAGTTTGGTTAGCTTGTCCCCAGATGTGAATAGGTACATGAAATTGAAGGTTGCTGGATCTACCTGGAAGGTGGAGCTCCCTGTTGTTGTGACCTTCAAACAGTCTTTAATCTGAACTGTACCAATCATACATACAGTACACTTTAAGGTAAAATTACAAACTGATTTGACCAAAGAAGCGTTTCAATGTGTGACAAATTTTTAAACACTGTACAGTTTTGTAATTCATACCAAAGAAGTCAGACAATGTTTAATTACTTATTTGATTAACTGAAAGTGAGTGGAAATCTGTTACCTTTTTGTACTGTTCATCTTAATAAAGGTACTTTGTTAGAGTCCTGAAAAGCCTGTTTTAATTAATATGAAGCACAAAGACCAAAGACGATTTGCAAAGAGCATAGATCAAGGTTTGTGGTTCACAGGTTGTAGTTAAAAGATATTTTGTTTTTAAAAAAATTGTACTTACAGCTCATTAACTTTCTTCATGTCCATTTCTATAGAAAAAAATATTCTTGTTGGTGAAATGTTGAAAAGGATAGTGTTAGAAGAGACATAAATGGGAAGCTTATTTTGCCATATCTGTGCATAAATTACTTTGAATCATATTTCCACAGAAATCCACATGTGGTGTCACACCATGGATTAAAGACTGAAAGTAGTATCAGTACTAATACTGATGTAGTGACTGCCAAGGCAAAGTAATTCTAAGGCAGTTGCTGTATAGAGAAATTGCTTTGTATACATCTGCTGTTATACAAATGTAATGTTGAACTCCTACACTAAAGAAATTATGGTTGTTTATTCTCTGCATTTTTATATGTATGAACTTGCAGGCAATATGGAAAATATATATTTCAAATGAAATCATGAAATTCATTGCGCAAATGTAGTGCTGTGGCAAAAGGTGACTTCACACGTTATAAGCAGTAATTCATTACATAATCACCTTCACAGCTCTTAAGTACAGATGAATTTATACTTGAATTTTGAATTTATGTAAAAGCAACTCTAAAATTCTTTCTGAAATGGGAATGTTTCACATTCAGTGCAGTTCACCAACAGAATTCTGACTGGGAACCTGTATTGTGTGACGACACCATCTTCATTTGCTCAAGACACATTCAGGAAGGGCTCATTGTGCATCTGATTTAGGTTTCACTTAAGGTAATCCAGTTTATACAGACATTCATCTGAGAGATTATGTGCAAAGGCAACTGGTATTGTGTTCTCATTAGAAATTTCCTATGCTTTTCTTTTGTAAAAGGGGTTTGAAAAGTCATTAATGAAGTTACTGTGTGGTGTCACAGCAGTTATACAGTCAAACTGCCCTCTGACATGCATTTTAAATATTCTCTACACAGACATGCTGGGCTGTTGCGAAGATCACATTATAAGCAATGCAGTTTTTTTTCCCCACTGTGTTTAGGTTGGTTTCATATAAAACAATTGTATATTACTGCAGCAGTTACATAAGTGTGCCAGTGAAATTGTGGTGTCCAACAGGTTAGTAGCCCTCTAACTGACTTCACCAGTACTCGCACACACACCTGACCACACTTACACAGCAGCAAACTTGTGCTTTTCTGCAGCTCAACGATGTACAAACCCTTGCTTAAGGTTAGCCTTAGAGGTGTGCAAACACATTGCTCATCCATTCATGAGGAACAAGTTAAAGTAAGATTCCGCAGGTAAAATTAAAAGAAACAAAGACGACGCCGTAGGTCTAAAATAGTCTTTTATTCTAAATTTTAATATTTTTCTTAAAGTTTAGTATAAAAAAGTTAAGTGCATCACAGCGCCATTGCAAAAGGAAAAAAAAAAATTTCAACCAGGTTCCATTCTCAAGTTTTACACTCAACATACAGAGTATAGTGACATTCAAATTCT
The DNA here is from genome assembly GCA_025773905.1 of Chitala chitala. Taxonomy (NCBI): domain Eukaryota; kingdom Metazoa; phylum Chordata; class Actinopteri; order Osteoglossiformes; family Notopteridae; genus Chitala; species Chitala chitala. The sequence continues at coordinate 59,397 of JABJVR010045454.1, forward strand.
CCTCAGTGACTTCAAAAGATAAAATACGTTCACCACAGTCTATCATTGTAATATACGTGTATATATATATATATATATGTGTGTGTGTGTGTGTGTGCGCGTGTGTGTGTGTGTGTATACACACACAGTATATTTGTATCCATATATAAAAGTGTAAGAGAATCCCTGAACTATTCATATCCACAAATACCACACCAAGACTTATTTCACTGAAGGTTTGGCTGGCATCTAATGGAAGATATACGGTCAGCCTTATCCTGTTATAGCATAGCAATGTTTTCAATCCCTTTTATGGTCAATGGTACCTTAATGATGGGACAGGAAGGTGTTTTGCAGAGTGCAAACTGCACAGCTGTACACTAAATATGGAAGCGAGACTCAGAGGAACAGTGCAGTGCCACAACTCAAACTTAACACCTGCTAATGTCTTTGAAAGCAGTGGGAAGTCAATATCTGGAGTCGCTAACAGTAATAATGAAAATAACTGACAATAACACCCTTTATGATCAATTTAAAATGGACAAATATTCATGTTACACATAAAAATCACATTCTCAGTTTGGCTAGAAGTAGTTTAGAGCCGGGAACATTAAAAAAAAAATCTGAACAATTTCTTGGACGAGGAAGCTAACTAAACCTGTGCATGTATGCGGGTGACTTTGTTGTGAGACCAAAATTTTAAAAGTCGTCACATTTTCATTGGTAAAACTAGTGTCATTTTAACAGGAAATGTCAGCAGTAAGACAAGACTACATCTTGCTACTTAATTTACCATGCACTCAGTTTTTCAGGTTTCCAAATAAATAAATAAATAATCCATATACATGTGCTGCAGTGCTGAGGCGTGGGAGTGGGTGTGAAGAGTGCAAATTTTGGATCACAGCGCAGGCATTTAAAGTGTTAAAAAAAATACACAACCAAAATGGCAGAATGCATTCACTCCACCAATCATGTGGCATGTGAAAATAGGTAGCACCAGTACTCAGCCATGTCTCTTTCAGAAGACGTAAGCAAGTTGGCCTTTATGATACAGCTTTGAATATGTTATTACCGTATGTGTTATTAAATATGGCAATTGAAGGTGAAGCATGTGTGACCTCTGAGGCCCACAAGGCATACTGGGAAAAACTCAAATGATTGTAGCTCAGCTCTCACTAAATCGTTGCCAATACCAATTTCATTATAGTTAATAAAATAAAAAAAAATCCATATAACCTGTAAAAATGCTAACCATGGAAGAACCCTAATGTGAATAAGGTGTATAAAATCACCATCCAGCTTGCTCTGGCTTGTATTGGACTGTTTTCAAAGGCCTCTGCTGAATAATTCTGTTGGTCTCATTTGAGAATTGTTATAAGAATGTATGTTTTTGCACGCCATTCTCTAAAAATGTCCACCCTACTGCAGAATGATATGCAGCATATACTGGATGACATTTACATAAAAAATGACATTATTTTACCATATGTTAACACTAATGCTAGAGAGAAACTGTATACAGGTCACTATTAATATGCCTGAAAAAAAAGCATTCCTTCGATTATATAATTGAACTAAAGTTATAATAACTCTTGATACTGTTTAGTGTACCTAATAAGAAAATGCACTTTTTGATAAATACTATAAATAGAAATACTCTGCTAGCCAAGATTAATAAAAGCTAAAATGCAGAAAAAATGAACTATGCATGTTTCTCTGAATTGGACCATGACTCACAAAATAATTTTAAAAAGACCCTAACCTGGAAAACTGAACGAAACATTGATGTTTTTGTATCCTACGACGCCAACCAATCCTTCCAGTTAAAAGCAGAATGTGGTCGTGCAATGCATTCAGTTCATAGATATTTTTAAGTTCCTTTTTCTAAGTACGGGTGCTTTTAAGACTTTGGCACCTGATATTGCCTAGTTGTCCTCTATGGTACAGTAAATGTATTACTTTTAATTGTAATGCTGTTTATAGTACTTATGCTTTTCTATGACCAACTGGTTTACACTGTTGATTAATCTGTGGTTAAAGCAAACCACAGGATTAAACAATACAATTCTCATGACCAGAGGTATTAATACACAATATAGATTAAACAAACCAATGGTATGACAGTATGGTGTAAAAATATCAAGCTGCACTTGAAGGAAAGCACTTCTTGAAGACGCTTTTAACAAAGGTCTTAGTCTAAAATCAAAATGTCTTTCAGTTTACAGATGTAAAAAATGATTCTAGCAAATACAGCGGCTCTGCAGTTCACCAGCTCTGGCGAAGTTACTAGTGCACTCCCTGTCCATGGGCTGCAGTACCTGGACAGCCTGAAGGTGGGGTACTGTAGCTCGACTTTGGGCACTGAAACATTACATTCCGTTAGGTGATGTCAATGTTGTGGAATACTGCTGGGAGGAGGCGGTGATCTGGTGGGTTTGGCATGGGGAGAAAAGGAAACCCAGGCACACAGGGTTACCAGATGGTATAGCCCCCACTGGAGCCTCCCAGGAAAAAGTTGCCCTTGCGCTGGGTCATCACCATGTTGGCACCTTGCATGGCGGCGAGCTGTGCCACATTGGGCAGGTGCCCAGGGGGAGGGGGCTGCGGAAACATAGGTAGGAACAACGGGTAAATCAGGGGCTGTGACGCTGACAGCACACCTGAACTGTATGTAAACACACACCCACATGTTTGGAGTTTCCACAGGTGTTGTTGTGTAGCAGCTGAAGGGTTTTAAACTGCATTAGCTATGTACTGAGCCATGCAATGCATATATGTTATCTTCAGAGATCATTCTAACTCCAAAGTGTTTTTAATACGAGGGACTGCTGCAACCAGACAGTTTTACGATCCCAAGGAATTTTCGTTGCACTGAGAGGACACAGACCAGCTCCATGCTGATGTCCAGATGGAATCTACATTCGTCATGGAAGAATGCTTATCCAAAATCTGCAGGATGGAACTTTCTGTCTTTTGGAATGAAGGGTCAACTACAGAGAACACTGATGAGTTTTACAAATAATGCTAAGCTCTCTGATGGACAACACATCTGTCTGAGTTACAGTACAACTGATATGTGGGAACACTAAGGCCATAAAAATTATGTATTTTAAAGGTTATGAATTATAAGTTTTTATGTACATTTCTCAAATATGTTACCTAAATTCCTGATGTAAAAATGTTGCTCTGGGATGTTACTGGACATTTAGATGGAAAAAAGGGAAAGTGAGCCAATCAGATTGTACAGAAATAGCCCTTGAGGATTAGGTTAAAAAGGGTCACCCAGGATGACCAAGACGAGCACTTTGTTCTTTTTGTGGATACATCTCACCCCAGAACAACTTTATTCAGCTAAAGAACTCAGCTGTAGCAGGACATGAGGAACAGAACAGCAGCAGCAAAAAGTCAATGACAGAGAACTGGCAGTGGAGAATGAGCCATAAATATAGTACAGAAAAAAAAAAAAACAGTAATTGTTACATTTAATCATTTTATTCTTAAAAATTAATTGCAATTACCTATTCAATTTTTACATAAACCTAAAATATTAGTCTCAAGTCCATGCCACCGGTCAGCTTAATATCCCCAACACAGTAATAAATACTGATGCAACAGTATCAATGCTAGATATGCTTCTTCAAATCTCATGGTAGATGAGATTTGTTATTGCAGTTTCTGGAGCACATCACAATAATGGTCACACCCTACTTCTGAGAAAATTTTTACACAGATGTTACTGGCAGTTATGATTGCTACTCACAGGAATGGTGGCAGTGCTGCCCATCCCAAAGCGGGCCCCTGCATCATAAGCCCCCTCCATTAGCACTGTAGAACCTGGGGGGTAGATGGCCCCTACTGGGTAGTATGCCATGGGAATGGTATGGCCCAATGGTCCCACTGGCACAGTCTGTGTTAGGGGCATGAACATTTGAGTCCCAGAGTAGGTGGGTGACATGTGGGGCAGCTGGCCTGGGGCCTGGGGAGGATGCATGTATCTGGGCTGGTAGATCTGAAGGGGGGAACAAACAAACAACTGTGTACATGAAGTCCACCCACACAATTACTCTGTACAGTTGATTGTGTAGAATCATACCTTTACACCAGACTCCAAAGGCTTAAACAACTATATTAATCTGGCAACATATTGAAAACTGCAACCTTGCACAAACAGGGACTGAAGAAAATGTCTACATTCCACATTCTCAATAAGAGATGTAAGAGTAATGTATCATAACATGCAGTGCACCAAGAGTACAAATCTCAATTTTTAACTGATCAGAATACTAGGGGAAAACATAGCCTTAATAGTAGTTATCTCATTGGAACTCGGACCAAAATTCCTCAAATGTGACTGCTGCAAATTCCTGATAAAGTGCTCCAGGCCTGAAGATTCTGACCAGGATATAACAGAGCAGGTGCATCAATTAGAAACCACAACTCGGTGCTGCTCACGCAACAGGTAAACTGTTACCTCAGAATACGAAGGGGGGCTGTCGGAGTACGAAGTGCTCTGCTGGGGGACCTGCATGCCTAGTGGGTAGAGCGCTGTGCTGGGCTGAGTTGGATACAAGGCCTGCTGGGGGTACGAAGCTAAAACACAGGAGCGGGACAATGTGCATAGATGTTCAGTTGACGGTGCGAGTGTGTAGTGGAAAGAGGTCAGGTGACCATTTGCAAAAACAATGTCACCAAACTTCACCTGTTGTATTCTGACCTCAGTTTGGTAACGATGGTGTTTAATACCATTGACTTCATAAATCATCACTTTTCATGTAAATGTCCCAGTAAGAAAGTAGAATTTAAAGGACATTATTTAAACAAAGGATTTATAGTAAACAAAGTTATTCAAGATAATGGAGTACTCTATTAATGTAAATACACAATGTAAAAATATATAGTCCCCTCTTAGCACATAACTAGAAAACATGATTGACAATTATATTTCTAATACAACTCAGAAAAGAACACAGGAGATATATACACACATATACACAAACACACACACATATACATGTGTGTATATATATATATATATATATATATATATATATATACACATACACACACACACATATACACACACATTTTTTTAAGACAGCCGCCTTTTCCGTCTTTTATATTGGCCTATCTTCGACAGTGCAGGACATTACCAAATAAACCTTACGTTTTATATTCACCAAACCCTACCTGCGTGATTTATAGCAGTTGTGAAATGCAACAACGTTCGTTGTGAAATGGACAATTCACATTTACTCACCACTCCCATCTTACTGTATAAGATATATATATATATATATATATACTGCGACGAGTCGTCGAATTTGAACATCATGCAAAAATAACTACCGTAGTGCACTCTCAGAAGTATTTGCATTGAAGTTTGCGCATAAAAACTGATCGCAGCATTTGACACGCGACCTATAGTAAGAAAAAAACATTGTCTAAACATAAATATTGGTCCTGTATTTTTACAATATCTTATATCGATATATAACGTAGTGTTATTTGTATAAATAACGAAGGCGTCACTGTAAACGTACAAATGTGCGTGTGCCGTATTATGTAAGGATAATCATTATTTATAAACAGTAGCGCTTGCTATGTACTGCTGGAAGCGTTGACGGCAGGTTTATTAGTCATCTAGGGCCGAAATCGTCACGGAAACGCCCACCCACCATGTACACACACAAACACACGATGAGCGTTTAACTGTCACAGTATACCCTGTAAACAGCTACGCCATAAGCACAAATTAATAGTTCTATTAGTGCATATTGTGTTGCAAATAACGCTATGAACAGTAGTTACTTATAGAGTTAAAACGTGGCATCAAGGCCTTGGTTTCCAAGTAAAATGGCCATTTTTCTAGTTTATCGTTGATGGTGTCTGGGTTCGCGGTCGCATCAGTTTGGTGCAGCATTTTGACAAATAATACAAAAATCGCAAATATGTCAATCAGCGAACAGTATACAGACAGCGGCTCATCAAATGGCTTTCGGGAGAAAGCACTCAAGCGGTATGAATAACCGGGCTACAGTGCACTATTAACACATATTAACACTTATACACGTGTGACGAACGGACAGCATTATTGCAGACTGGATTTATAAATGCAAACTAGCTGGGTGGTTTGTCAGTACAGCTCCGAGAAACCACATTCAAGCACTATATGCCTCGTACCTTTATTGTTCATAGTCCTGGATTGTAGTGTAAAAATATCCAGGTATACCAACCACTGGAGTTATACCAAGGCCTTATCAATAGCCTAAAAACACAGACGATGATGCAAGTTTCTGGTCTTCTCTTCCTTGTTTTAGATGCTCAGTGCTCCGTTTGTGTTGTTGCAGTCGCCGCACGTCACTTCAGATCCGCCACGCCCTCCGGGGTCCCTGCTGCGCACCGCACCGACTATAGCGTTGCCTTCCTGGTGTGTGCACATCTACGACACATAGTAACAATTACAGCACACTGAAGCCGTGAAATACACATTTATGCAAAACATGCCTGCTTGTATTTGAAGTAATAAAAACACAGCTCCAGTCAACAAACCTTGCATGTTGCCCGGAACTTGTAACAGCCTATAACGTGAAGTAGACTAGGGACGCCATTCTTTTTTTTTTCTTTCTTTCTTTTTAATACAGAGTGAGTGTTTATTTGCAGTCCATTGTGTACGCGCAATTAAATAATAAATTTGTGATTTCCTCTTGCATATTTATTTTGCGTACAAAACAATAGCCTAGTTTAATATATTGTGCGTATGTGTGTGAAGTTTGCTAAATATAGTTAAATTTAATGATTTTCACAGATATAATGAACAGTATAATCCATACCAGAGGCTTAGGTTTAGGGAGGGGGACAAGAGGGAACGCTCCTCAGTGTTTGGAGGTTCAGTTCGCTCCTTTCCGTGCTTGCCGTTTACTTTTATCAAATACGCTGGTTCTCAAACTGGTTTAGTTTGTGTACCCCCTCTTTAATAATTTTCCCCCCTCTCAAGTACTCCTGATGTTTTTTATTTGCACGTTGAACATTTTTGAAGGTGTTTCAAAGGAATTTGAGGATACTTGTCAAAATATTTTACTGTAAAAATTTGTAATTCTGTCAAGTACCCCCTGAGGTGCTGCTTAGTACTTTTAAAATGATCAGTACTCTCGTCTGAGAGTACTAATAATGATTTGCAATAGGCAAGGTCCAAATACTGTAAAGGAGCGTTTACTACGAGTACAACCCACGCAACAAAGGTAAAACATGCAACAAACAGGCTATATGATTAAAAGAGAGGGGGGACTAAATAGGGAACACCAGGAAATAAGACACAGGTGGAAACAGTAACAGAATCAACAGAGCCCACATAACGAATGTAAAGGATGAAAAGACTAAAAGGGCACATAAACAGGGGAAAAGGCGACACCTAGTGTATAGCTAAGGGAAGGACAGGTGCAGGGCGCGACAGAACGGGTCCTGTAACGGACAGGATGGCATAAGTAATGTCCCTCCTCCGTCCCCAAAGTTAAAATGAAACCGATTCATAATATACACGTTATTGTAATACCGTGGGTATTATGTCGAAGTGTTTAAAAGTAATAAGGTATATTTTCGCACAATGACTTTTTGTGGTAGCACAACATAAGTCATGTATAATAAAATGATTAAGTCTGTTATTTGGAGTAGGTTACCATTGTTAACAACATGACTTATTGTGTGTATGTGTGTGTGTGTGAATTGCACGCACATGTAAACAAATCAAAATAGACGGGCCGTGTTTCAAACAACATTCGTTGATGATACATTATGTTTCTAAAGATCCGTTATAGAAACATAATGTATCATCTTATCTTATACATCTCATAACATTTGAAATGCATGTCTGTCTAATACTGGAGTGAGTCAATAGAAAATAATTATTGTACTAAATAAATAAATAAATAAATAAATAAATAAATAAATAAAAACGTGTTTCAGACAAGCCTCGTACACAGCAGGAACATCTGAAATTGCAGTATTGTGTTATTTCCGCCATCTATTGGAGGAAAATTATAAATGTTCCAAATTATTGTTCCAGAAATGGCATAGTCTTAAATACCTTCCTTAAATGCTATTTATTCATGACATATGATATTTCTCGCATATTCTGTTATATCGTTCAACCCTTAAAATTAATATGTTGAATTAATAAACTAAATTATGTATATATATATATATATATATATATATAAATTTATTATATTAAGATTCAGCATCTATGATACAAATATGTAAAAATGAAACTGTACAGAAAGCCAGTATGACAAATTTTAGGACACCTTAAGCGTATTCCTTCACACCAACACATTTATGTTTTTCTCAAGTGAACCAAATTATGTATATATAATGGTAAGCTTTCAAAATACATATACTTACGTGTAGTACTCTCGCTCTCTCTCACACAAACACACACACACTCACACGTATGAATGAAACAGGTTAGCTTCGTATACAGAGATCAGAACAGAATGTGAAGCTAATTAGAGATTCAGCCGTATTCTTCCGTACTCTCTCTTTGAGCTCCATGGTGATATTCTGCTAATGCATGCAAACGGTGTTGTTTGCCAATTGGCTTGTACGCAATTTCAGTTTAAAATACAACACACGAGGTAAGGAAACCCGTGGTGTATTATAAAACGAACTACCACGGAAGTGAAGAAAGTACAGTGGTCCAACCTAATCACATTTTTATTAGCCGAATGGATGGTCGCTCTGAAACTATTAACTCTCTCTCTCTCTCTCTCTCTCTCTCTCTCTCTCTCTCTCTATAATGATAATATGAGCATTATTCAGAAACATCTGTAGGTTGTCGGATGACTATTAATTCCACTTTTCAAGTCCAGTTTTAAATACCAGAAAGTATGTCTAAGGTGGGCACATGAAACATTAACAACAGAAAAAACAACAATCTATATGTTTCTAAAAATGTTTTAGGTAAATGTTATGGACATATATATGAAATTCATCTATTTACCTCGTCTAAATTCTCCACCTAATTCTTTTACCCCACCCCCTACCCCAACACCCCCCACACTCTCCCACACACTTTTCTAAGCAACAGAAAACCAAATATTTTTATAATTTATTCATCATATTATATTTACTAATATGAGCTCGTGAAAAACAGACTTCCATACCT
>JABJVR010045475.1:0-30391 GCA_025773905.1 Chitala chitala
AGGAGGTGACTGATGGTGGACCCGTTCCTGAGTCGGTATCCATAGCCAGTCTTGGTGATTATTTGGCTGAGGGGGTTTATATGTATATACATATATATATATAAACGTTCAAGGAGATTGTTTAATGTTTCATTTTTCAAAATTTGAGTTAGACTTGTCAGCCTAAATAGAGGTAGATTGCTATATTACAATTTAACATAAAAATAATTACATATAAAGTCTATATTAAGCAATTTTTCATCACTTCAGGATTGCTCATGATTAACCTAACATTATTTCTAGACTACTCTATAAAACTACTACTCTATAAAAACTACAACTTTGACTTCAGTCACAGTCTAATTGGAGCAGGTCTACAGAGTGTAGAAGTCTTTTCACTCCCAAAGGAGCGTTATATGTGAACATGACGTTAGGGGTACAGGAACCTCATTTATTTTGGTTAATGAACACAAAGAGCAGAAGGAAGACTTCAAGTCCAGAGTACCCAGAAACACCAATTTCCTGTCAGTGTGGATCCAATCCATCACTGCTAGGTATTCTTAGCCATGCCGACTTCCTCTTGAGTTCACGTTTCCTGCAGACGCAGAGTTCAAGGCATACTTCTCGTGTCCTCATCGTCTTTTTCTTCTTCTTCATTACAGTTTGCGTCCACAGCACAAGCAGAAAGGACCTTTGTTCTTCTCATCGCTGAAGAAAACAAAGAACTATTCTCCAAACGATTCGGTGCTAAAAAATAAAAAGAAATTGTCAATGAGAAATTATTAAACTGCGTCAGCCGCAGATGTATGGCATGAGCACTTATAAATTTCTCATGGTTGTGATGTTACATTTGCCTTTGTAAACGTTTTTTTACCACAACTGACTGTAGGTGCATTACAGAATAAGAAGTGATGAAAGAGAATTTTACTGCAGTAGTTCAGAGTTGTTACCCTGACAAGCAGTAAATATTTCACACAGCTGGCCTTGTCACAGAAATGCAGTGAACCATCAGTTTGTAAAAATTTTCCTGTTTGACTTTCACCCAAAACTGATGACTAAAAAAGTATTTATGTGATTTCTCACCTTTGCAATCAAATTTCACATTTTATCCAGATTAGCTGAGCAGCGATTTTTAGATGAAAAATATTTTGTTTTATTCTCCTCAGTGATTTAAGTCCGTTGCTGTTATCACCAAGGATGGAAATTCTGTAGTTACAGGAGCTACAAATTCTTTGGAAAGCCCATGTCAGATCCATGGAAAATTCAAATACTGGACTATTTCCTGTGTTGTATAATTATTTTTTTCTAGCCTGTCAATAATTAAACAAGAACACTGACAAAGCAAAGTGCTTGGGGGGAGACTTTTTCATAAGCCACAGGGAGCTATTTAATGGTTATTTACTCAGCTACATGGTCAGAACAGAGCAAGTTATATCTATTTTGATACTATTCCTTTTGTCAGTTACATATTTCCAAGGGGCACAAGGAGTAATTCATAATCTATTGTAGTTTAAACATCCATTTCCCAACTGCTTATCCAGTACAGGGTAGCGGGTGTCCTGGAGCCTATCCCAGGCAGACTAGGGCACAGAGCAGGAGACACCCCAAACAGGGTGCCAACCCAATGCAGGATGTATTGGAATGATTATTATAAATATTAAAACTGTTGTGCATTTTTTTCTATATATATATATCCATTTCACTAAAATGAAGAACACCAATCTTCAGTTGTTGGTTGCAAAACACTTGCTTTAATACTTTTCCTTTGTGCTTACATACCTTTATTGAATACATAATACCTAAACAGCTGCAACTATTTACCATTCAGGTTTTCAAAAACATGGCTAAGAGTTGCATTACATTAACACAGGTAAAGTGACACCCAGGTGTAGACCTCCAATATAGGGAGTGGGGAGGGGGATGCTACTCTGGAATGTAAATTATTACAGGTCCCAAACACTACTTTGGCAAAGAACTCAAAGAGCAAAGATCAAAGATTGTTTTATCTGATTTTGGTGGTTTGTTGAGTTTTCCCATGCGTTCAGCCATGGTGATGGACCTTGTGTAAACATAAACGTGTTTACAGGCCTTGGGGCTGCTGCCCGCAACCTGGCAGTGGTAGGTCGAACACGCAAAAGTTCAGCGACATGCGATGCTGTCGTTTTTCTCCTCACTCCAACTCCTTCTGCTTCGTTGTGTTCATTTGTATACAAAGTCACGCACACTCATCCTCACAGTTCATTATAGAGGCGGAGTTTTATCTGCACCCCCACTTATGTATTATATTGGTTTTTAATGCTTGTTCTTGGGCTAGTTTGGACGTCTGTGTGTGAAATATAGTGCTTCCTCTGTTGTGCTCCTTTGATTTTTTAATACTCTTATGAGTGTTTTGTGTGACTTTAGTATAAAAAGTTGTCAGGCACCAACATTCCTGTTGATGACAAAGCACGCACTCCAAAGTCAGTTAGTGAGTCAGTAAGTCAGTTTCCACCAGCTTGTCCAAAAAAGGGTCATGAAGACTGCAGGCTGAGTTGGTCGGACCAGACCTCCTTTTCACCCGCAATGGGCTCCAGCCGCTCCTGGGGGATGCTGAGGTGCCACCTAAACATTTAGCAGATCTCCCCAGTGCATCCTTGGCCTACCCATGGTCTCCGCCTAGCAGGAGGGGCCTAGAAAAACCCCAGTGACCTTTCTCTCGCTCCAGAGCAGCAGCGGCTCTGTGCTGATATACCAGATCCCGTCTGATCTGAGGAACCATGCAGCGTTGGGCCTGCTCTCCAAAGGTAAAACCAAAACAGCAAGAGTCGCCTGCCCCTCTCCTTCCGAAACATACGTCTTACACTTTCGGTGTTATCTACATTTTGTTCATCACACATATTTTTCTTATTTGTGCACTTTCATTACGTTTGTAGAATTGTGTCACATTTATGTCGGTATCATCGCGGAGAATAATGTGTTTCTTTTAAAACGTCTTATTTGCAATTTTTGGTTTACACCTTTCTTCTAAACTTCCTCAAAATGTACAATTGTCAAAAAGCAGAGTGGCTCTGCATGCTGCCACATCCCTGGGTATCACATGTTCTCTAACAATTATTGTATGCACAATTTTAATAAATGTAGTAAACCTGCCAGTCATTTTGTGTGACAATAATATAAATTTCATAGCTCCATGTCATTTAGGAAACAGAAAAGGGCCCTATCAACCACACACCTTATACCTCCAATGCCTGCTTTTAACTATGGCTCAAATTGTCACAAAAACAACAAATTTTAGAATTTAGGAATAACATTTCCCCCTCCTTCTGTGAGATTTAAGTCCTTTCAAGCAAACCTGGCGTCAGTCAGGAGGAATCGGGCCACCAGCCCAGAATGTGTCAAAGGTAGCTGAAGGGGCAGCTTTTGTTTTGTGGAACCCCCCAGGGAGTTTGATATGGACCGTATCTTCAGCTCCAACATTCCAGAGCTCAAGGTTCCATGCCCTCATAAATGAGCTGTTTTCCATCCACGCTCCTGGCTCAGAGACCAAAGCGCGTCACGCCCACTTCGCCAAGGGAATTCCACTGCCGCAAACGCAGCCGCTGTCACCTTGGTGTGACAGTGACGGTCTCGCGCTTTCTAGTTGACATGCAAACCCAAGCTCCAATTTAGCAGTGCACAGTTTGACTGCATGTTTCTCTCTGCAACAGCATCTTGCAGTTGCTGCAGTACTTTGTGTTTAATGCCAATAAAACTAGGTTTTACAAGAAGTAGTAATAAAAACAGCATAACATTTACTGCACTGCACCTGGAAATAACACTGAGAGCCAAGACGCCTTCCACTACGATGTGCACACACTGAAATGTCTTTGTCTGTCCACCTGGTGCTGTGCAGACTGACCCTGTTTTCCCAAAGGCCATGCTGAGAGCATGCAGTCTCTTCCATTTGGGGATGTCACTGGGCAGCAGTGGGAGAACAATGTCCTAATTCCTCTCAAACTGTATTGTTCTGGATTTTTTTTACAAAGAGGAAACAGGAATGTTCAGCTGCATCTCTTCTGTCAGAACTTCCCAGGCTACGAGTTCTGTTGTACTCACATTATGACCCTATAACATCCAGGACCCTTCATGTGGCAATAGGATCAGATTATCGTGTTTCGTCGTCTATTTTTGACTGTCTGTGCAATGCACGTAAAATTCACTGCTGGCCAGCTCTTTGGACAGGATAATTAAACTCTGTTTAAGAGCGGTTACAGATCCTTATCTGCAGTAGGCCTCCTGCAGCAGGCTTCAAATTCTGCCCAGGAACTTTGGACATATGAAGCATGTGACAGAAAGCGCTTCTGTGCTTGTGAAATGAGAGTGCACTCACACCGCTGCGTCCGCTTGCCTTACACACACCGACCATTATTAAAGTGCTCGCCTTCTCCTGTGATCCTCTGGTGTCAAGTGAAGAAACCAGGAAGAAAATGGCTGCCACAGAGACACAGACAAACTTTGGTACTATAGCTTTATACTGTTGGCAAAATGACTGAGGAATCACAAAATGACATGTCATTCCTCTCACTGACTAGCAGAAAAACAGAACTTTACCAGTCAAAATAAAACATTACATGTAAGCAACAACAGAAAAAGCGCTCCCACTGAGGCACTACCTGAGAGTAGCACCATTTCACTTTCTGTGTGTTCTGTTGCTAACACTAGCACTCAAATGGTGTTGGAAAAAACATCGTAGACCACATTAAACCCACTACATTTGTCTAGAGACCCTAACATTTTCACCCTAGTGCCTGGTCTTTTATTGATATGGCCTTGCAATGTGACGCTCTACTCTGCTTTCTAACTGCCCTCAGGTCAGCTTCTGAAAAGGAAATTGACTGGGACGGTCCGATGACGTTCTAGAGGACGGCGAACTTGTGAAGGTAGGTTAATTCTTATCATTCAGCCAGATGTGAGGTTAGAGTTCCAGTTTTTGTGGCTGAACATTCATATCACATTACCCTCCAGCTGTCTCTGTTCAGTGCAGATTCTCTGCTGGTTGGACATTATTGTCTTTCTTTTCCTCTTTCCACAGGCTTCTATGGAATATACTATAAATGCTGTTTTATATTAACACAAGATGTGCTGAGTGATGTGGGGCATATCTGAAAGACACTGCTGAGGATGGAGCAGTGTGTCTCTCCACATGAAGGACACTGCTGAGGATGGAGCAGTGTGTTTCTCCACATGAAGGACACTGCTGAGGATGGAGCAGTGTGTCTCTCCACATGAAGGACACTGCTGAGGATGGAGCAGTGTGTCTCTCCACATGAAGGACACTGCTGAGGATAGAGCACTGTGTCTCTCCACATGAAAATCCTAAAAATCATTGTACTGTGTATATATAGTTTTAAATATTATCTGACTGTGTATCATTACTGTATTCAATACATTTACGGAAGGAACCATTATATTTCATCAATTAAACTCAGAGTTGAGTTAAATCACTTTTACTGAATCAGACCCCACTGTAGGCATAATATTCTTAGGAAAATGAAGACTCCTACAGCTTTACAGCAAAGAACAGCGGGTTTTGTACACATGTCTGCTCATGAAGACAGGAAGTGTCTGAGGTTGATGAGAGTTCAGGAGCGTGTGTGTGTGTCCAAGCCAGCAAACGCAGGGGCTGGAGAGATGTTAGAATCAAAAAGGATCTTCTCACACCAGGCAGGGTTCGTCTGGTCAAAAGCCAAGCGTATTCAACACATTCACTGGCTGTTTCAAAGATCGTGGGAAATAAAACAAAGCTTCGTTTGTGTATTTTAGTCTTTGGTAATAAGTAACAAATGATGCATTAACAGACAAAGAGAAAACATACATTTTAAATTATTTAAATAGAAATATAAGTGGATTCTGTTCTAATCATTTTCAGTGCTGTTTAAAAAAAGGTTTTGTACTTCTTTCTTTAAAGGTGTCAAAAGTTTAATTTAATGATAAAGCCCAAATAGTTAAGTACAATCATAACCTAAATTAGGTAAATAGCACAGTGTGTTTATATAAATACACAAACACATAGTTGTACACATTAGGTTTACTTTGTAATGTGCCAAGCCAAGACTTCCTTTCAAGTATAGATTTAGCAGTGTGTTATTTCAAAGGGAGTGCCAAAACGTTTTCGTAGAACTATACATAAACATGAACTCAATTAAACTTTATTAATCTGTACGCCTGGTGGAAGAGAATCCAACGGGCACTCCTTAGTCTAGGGTGGGAAACCACATATCATGTAACAAGAGCCTTTCTGAGCTCCTGTCTTACAACTGACAAATTCAAGAGTCTTTCAACAGCGAACAGCACTTGTGCTGACTGTAGTTTTGTGGTAGATTTACTGTAGCTGTCTAGTATGTCGATGAAGATTCTCAGTCATCCAGGTGGAACTGTTTGGAAGTTGAATCATGTCAGCTGGACTTGTTTATTCTTGATAGTAACATTTCACTACTCAGCCAAGTAGCTTCTTCAGCCAGTTCCTGTCAGTTTGACACGACTCAACTTCCAGACTGTAGCTGTCTAGCTGTGTTTACAAAGTGCGCTCCTTCCCGATGTCCACATCTCGTTGAGGAACAACACTGTTTTCCCTCTGCTTTTCCGAGACACTCGCAGGGCCGTGCGTACCTCACCAGCGGTGCTGCCGTACCAACTGGTGGTTTAATCCACCAACAGATTAAATCACTTTTCCTAGGGACACTTTTCCTTTCATTGACTGTGAACAATGAAATCGCTCCACCAAGCTGTTTCCTGTTTTACTTAAAACATGGAAAACGGTGTTTTCTCCGCAATCCTTTTTCCATTTTCCAAAACCCACCATGGAAAACATGATGTTGTTAAACTTTTTTCCCTGAATTAATGCGTCTTGAAACGTCAGTGCACACGTATCTAACGTAAATCTGACAATTTAGTACATTATATATATTGTGAAAATATGAATTAACAATAGAATGACTATTTATCCATGATATACAAAAACAATGCTGAGGGACAAGCACCTAACTTTAATCTCATGGCATGACATTTTCTTTTGTGCATGAACAGCGCAGATCACCAGCGGCTTTTGCAGTACGTGCTTATTTTAGACTCAATTGTTGCCTGTTGGGTGTGGAAATGCATAGTTTACAAACTCCTCTGCTGTGCAGTTGTTGTGTGTACAGTCAGTGTGTGTGTAGCACAGTAATATACAGCGATCGAAGCGAGCTCTTGCAGTTCAAAGGCAGCTGCGTGGCCCACGCCAGGCAGGAAGTACTTACTGTTGGTTAAGAGAGGACTTGTTAGGTGGGCGAGGAGTTTCGACGAGAAAACAATATTAAGATAACATAACAAATACCAGAGATTGCGTGTGTTTGGCTACTACTTTTTTTCTCAAGGTCCCTACACATATCAGCTTGGTCTGTTTATCACTTTTAAGTACTTGCGAGTGCGAGTATGATCAGCGTACTCGTTTATCCATGTGCTGGGCACATCAACCTTGATAGGATTTGCATATTTTGAAAAAGTACATATGAATGAACAGTAAACACAAATTTATAGCGCTTACAATGTTTCACAAAATTACTTGTATATATTTAGATGAAAACCCTCAACTGTTGGAATGTACGACTATTATGCCTTTTAAAATTTACTCTAATATATCTGAATGTTAACCGTGAATAAGAACTAAATATTGCAGCCAAAATATAAAACATGAGTCATGAGAGCACACATGCAATCTCTGGACGTCTTCATGATAGCGATGACTACAAATAACAGAGGTCTGCCGTCATAATGGATCGTTTTCTTTTGCGGGGCTTCAACTTCCTCTTGTGTAGATTTTGGAGAGCTCCCGGAAAGCTGCTTCCTGTTTCAGCCATCTATGGGTCAAAGGTCACAGCAACGGCAGGCAGAGGGTTTGGTTACAGCTGGCAAACAATAGCCTCTTTATGCATAACAACCCACTGGTGTCAAACAGCACTGGTCAAAAAGGAAAAATCTGCAGGCATTTTCTAAGCAGAAAGAAAACAAAATCTACTGATGTTTGGTGTTTTTTAATTGACATATAGAATTTCCGTAAGTCCTCGTATCTGTTTTTTAGCTGCACCGCTGTTGTTTTAGGGCAAGCATTGCATTGTAACGTGTGCACACATCGTGTTCACATTTTTTGTCTTCTGATTACCCTAGAAAAAGTTTGGTTTAAAAGGAGAGCATGAAAAATCCGGGAAATTAAATATTGAATTCTTATGTTAACATTTGATTTACTTTTGACGGAGAAGTTGTTTCTGTAAGAAACATACAAAAAGACCTAAGAACTCATAAACAAAGTTACAGGTACAGTTCTGTCAGTGTGGAGGCATACAGGCTGGACTGCTCTGTAATTAAAACACCACCTCCAACCCTGGATGCTGCAAAAAACCTCCCCCATCTCTTTCTCCATCTATCACAGTAGGGTGTAAGAGCCCTGTCTAAGTGCTGATGGGTCCAGGCTACTAAACATCCAGTGTGAGAAACGACCTTCTAGCTGATAGTGTGGCTCAACCCTGGTTCTGTATTCAGTCAGGACAGGGTCTGACTTCCAAATGTTCTCCATAATGTCCAAAAAGCATCACTTTTCTGTTGTGAAGTGGGCTGACAGACCTCACACAATGATCGGGTGTGCCTTCAGGTTTTGGGTGCGGTAAACAATTTAAAGTGCTGGAGTCAACATCACTGGGGTGAGTAAGCCCTCTGTGTTTGTGAAATGCATTAAGTACAATAATCTGGTAAAATAAAGGCTTTGTGTTACCTACAAAAGCTGTATTGTTATTGAAGACCAGGGCAGCGTTGGCTAAATGAACAACGGTCATTTTTTCTAAATGTATCTGTCAGTCTGACTTGTTACTCCATCTGGAGCACTTAACTGAAGCTATTTGTCAAAATATTTCCTATCACAGTAAGCATGAAAAAGTGGAGTATTCTCTGTTTTCTTGCCTTCAGAAGAGGCACAAGATTTAGTGTGTTTGGTTTTCAGGGCACCCACATAGCCAGGAAGAGGTGTCACTGCGTGTTCCAGAGCAAGGTAGCACGCACAGCACGGCTGTGAAACCTCTCGACGCTGTAAATCGTAGGACTCGGACCACCCCCAAGTCATCTCTGCGACTTGATTTTATTTTATAACACACAGCCACAACAAAACACTGACACTTAGTGTAAAGTCCCGCTGGCTTAACTGGCTGCCACAGACATTAAACCTTCACTGTGTTCCCTTCAGGGTAATGTGAAGTCATTCCAACCATAGTAGTGGTGTTGAAAACAATGCATTTAAAGTAATTTCCAGTCAGTTTCATTCTTTGCATTTTCCCTTTACATTCATTGAAAATGTCTTTAAACAGTTGTCCAGTGCATTTAGTTAGACAAAGAACTGATTAAGGAACAGTACAAATGATTTCCATCCGCTTGTCCAAATGAGGGCTGCAGTGGGATTAAGAAACAAAACGCTGGTATACATGTTGTCAACATATCACAACTGATACAATAATCTCTAAAAGCCATGATAACAAAATTTCATTGTATGTTAATATGCAATGACAATAAAGGCATTCTATTCTATTCTATTCTATTCTGTTCTTTTATATTCTGTTCTATGCTATTCTCTTCTGTTCTGTTCTATTCTATATACTGCTGTAATTCATTAAATATTATAATTATTTGGAATTTTACAGGAATACTACAAAAAACATACACTGCAGAAAACCAACAGAGAGTAAATAGTAGAACTAATAATCGCTATCCATTATTTATGTTCTTGTTCAGTGATGTTCATCGTTATTTAAGATGCTTTTCCCGTTTAAGTGAAAATCTCTGACAGCATCTGCTGAAAACTCGCCAAAGGCTGTTTGTGGTATGGCTGTCTGTGTATGCTAGACTGATGTAGCAGAAGTTGAGACGGCTGGGCCAACTGCGGAAAAATGCCGCTGTTATTTTGTTCATACCGCAAAACAAATGAAAATAAAAAACAAATGTCTCTTCCAATTAACTCCTCGAGTTCCTTCTCCATAGCTTTCTCCATGAAAACAGTATGCCAAGGAAAAGGGCAGCACACAGTGCAGAGGAAACTGTGAATATGTATCTTTAAAGTATTGTTTTCACAAGTTGAGTATGCGTTATTTTTTAACCTGCCAAAAACTTGTGCACATTTTGTTTTTCTCTCCAGGGCCACATCATTCTTTTTAGTTTGCTCTTGTTTATTTCCTGTCGACGTGCTTCCAAGAGAAAGTTTAGTAGTCACGCAATAAGTAACACAAAAGGAAAATTAAGGATAATTTGTAAAGATCAGGGAAGTTTTACCCCAAATGTACCACAGAGGGGGAAAGTAGGTATGTTATAGAAGCCAAAGAGGCGTAGCAAGATGAGTTAACATGAACATTACGTACGACAGTGTCTGAAACATCGCAACATGAGATGCAAAGGAGAACGAGTGTTCTTCTAGTTTCCGGCTGTTTGGGTCAAACTCAATACCAAGCACGATAGGATCCCTTTACTCCTCCAGACAGAGCCTCGGGTTTGACCTCCCACACCCTCTGTCGAATGGGAAAGGGTGTGTGCACTCAACTGACAATGTCAGCCAAAAACAGCTAGCCTGCAAAGAGCCCTCTCCTTGTATCTTGTTTGCAGAAGTTGTTATAGTTGCATAAGAAACAATGTAGAAGAGACAACACAGAGGAGAATTAAAACAATATATAAAAGTCTCACAGTTCACTGGGAAAATGTATCTTATATTTGACTGGTAGACTTCATTTTATTTAACAGCATTTGCCTTGAGCTTTTGGCCTGTTCTCAGATCAGCTCTTACGATAGGAAAACTTGGCACATTATAAACAGACGATCTGAGAAACACAGAGATATCTAAGCAGCCAGCAGTCATTTGTATGTGGCTTAGTGTCAGAACTCCTCAGCATCTCAGGACCAAATGGCATTACTGAATACCTGTACCACAAGTTTGATCAACCCTGTTCTAGTTTTGACTGTTCAGACAGCATTATGGTAACTAGTAAATATAAACCTGAAAGGATTTGAGAACATTGGAATACGACCTCCTGATAAGATAGTTGTAATAAAGGTGCCTTGTCTCAAAAGCAGCTCTGACTGTTCTGAGCTCAGAGCAGCATGCAGTTGTGCCATACAGAGGTGTGATATTAACGTTTTGCTCAAAATTGGCAAATTACAAATGGAAATGGAATAAAGATAGATTATATTAATCCCGTGATAAAAAATGCTTTCTGGAAAAAATAATCACTTTATACCAAATTGCAATGAAAATAGTGTAAGCCAGTTAAAGACCTAATGCCTGTTGTGAAAAGGGCATTTAACAGGATTTGAGTGCCCTGGCATACCCTAGCATTTTTCCAGACTCTTTCTCTAACACAGCCAGCATATTGTTCTAAGATTTGGGTTCTGGTCATTAATTTAAGAACTGTGAAAACAAAAATAAACTTCAGCAATGACTTAAGGTGTAGATATAATGTATCCCTTTTTAATTCAGGACATTGTTCCGTTTCCTGTTTTTGAGATTTATATCTGATGATGGACAGGCAGTGCTGGGGTTCTGAGTTATTTTGTGAATCCTAACTATTACTCCACACTGTTTATAAACACCGTTAAGCCACAGCACAAAAATGTAATTAACACATTTTGAAGACAGCAACACAAAGAGGTTGTTTGTTTTTTGAATACACGATTCATGTATGATTACCAGCTTTGGAAAGAGAGATATACATTTTTTTGAGTTTTTAATTGGACCACCCGCGTGCTACAAACTGGAGATCTCTCCTTTCCAGAATATTCTACTCTGCGGATGAAACACCACATCCTCCCTCAGACAAAGCTGCACTTTTTCACGCTCTAATTACTTTTTGATGTAATAAAGGGAGGCTGTTATTCCAAAGCAAGAATAATAAAACCACTTCATGTGTATCAAAGATTAAAGACACATTCTAAATGACACATTGACAGTGTTGCTTATATTTGATCTGTGTGGGGCACAGTTGACCATCTGACCATAACGAACACCTTCAGTTTTGAAAAATACAACAATAATCTTAATTCTTTAGCGTCATCTGATTTAGCATAATGACATGTTACTCTAAAACTATTATTACATATTTAATTAACAAATTCTATATAATGCCAATGTGGCATTAGAAAAATAAATCTCATAGTAGTATAAAGTCATTTGTTCTGTTTTCTGTAGGCAGGTCCAGGAGACGTTATCTGTTAGCCCAGTTTCCCGAGTCAGAACCACTTTGGTCATCACACTATCATGAAGTCAGGGGACCCGTTTCCAAAGGAGAACATTTCTGTGGAGTCGGACACTGCTTAGGGATAACCTCAAGACCGAACATGTACAGAATATTTGGGGAGGTATAAAACTGAGTTTGTTGGGTGATTAATGTAGACCACGTTGTTTCTGACATGATCTCACTAGTGCATCATGGTACAGCTGCAGCGCTGAGCTCTGTGTGTGTGTGTGTGTGTGTGTGTGTGTGTGTGTGTGTTTGTGTAAGTGGTTGTGGGGTACATTCTCTCACAGAGCAAACTGCACGACTGCTGCATCAGCAGCTGCGACTGACAGCACGTAAATCACATACACACAACCACAGCATCAAGCTGAAAAAATTCTTGCCTGCCAGGTGTAGGAGACAGGGTCTCCTGTCTTAAAAAGTACACATAACAAATCAAATAATGTTTCACATTTCGGTTTTGGCGCACAAGAAGTACGATTATCTTGTCTCTGAATGCAACAGCAGTTAAAAGGAGAGTGGATCACTTCTGAAAACTGATTAATAAAATAAAAATTACATGAATAAGTTGTTTACACAGATAACATACATGGATGCATCACAAAGGACTGTAATATCTTCAGGGGCGTCTTCTTACATTTATTCATTTGGCAGATGCTTTTATCCAAAGCGACTCACAATTCACATTTGTGTGACAGTGAGCTAGCGCTAGGTGTTTTGCTTAAGCACACACTTGGTGACCGGGCTGGGATTCAAACCAGGAAACTTCTGTATCCCAGTTTGATGTTCTACCCATTGAGCCAGCAGGCCGCTATGGTGCCTTTATATGCATTTTTTCATTCATTTCTCTGATTAACTCTAAAAGAGGCCATGCACAGAGCTTACCATCAACAGCAAGCAACGCACAGAATTTACAGGCCACATTCTGCTCACAGTCGATCATTAAACTCCAAATTTCCTTCCTATTGTGGTTGAAAACACCAAAAGAAATCCAGCAGAGGCCCCTTGTCACAATTAGTGAAGCTTATTTGAGTGTGGTTTTTCTCCCATAACTGAAACCTCAAATGAAGGGAGTGTTAGTGCTTAAATGTCTTAGCTTCCAAAGCACTGCTGCCTGTACTGGTCATAAACGCTACCGCTAATTCACAAGCGCTCCAGACCACAATGCGAGGAATAACAAGTGTAATTAACTGCTAAGCGACTACTGAACATCGAGAGTGTGAAGGCCATTTTTGGAAATGGGAGAAATCACTAAAATCTGGCATGCTGTCCTGTGTTCAGTTATCGAATTGCAAAGGCCTTACCGCATGCACCCTGAGACTTGCATCACAGTTGTATCCAAACGGGTCGTTCCACATGTGGGAAAAATTACTTCAGTAACTGCAAAGCAAAGAAGTGCCGTACAACAAGTGAAAAATGTCAAAATGATTGGTCATTTAACATAACCATGATGCATATGAAACACATACAGTGGAAGTATGTACAGACCTTTAATTGGTAATGGGATCACATTAGATTCTGGCCACAATACAGTAAGAAGTTCAGGATTCATACTTCCTGAACAGATGTCAGGTTACAATATTTTCTTTGAGCAATCCTCAAATAAATGTGAATCAACAGGGCCTTACACAGATCTACACTAATGTCAGCATCTCACCTGCACAGAAAGCCTTTGGGCTGTGGGAGGAAACTGGAGTGAGCTGACCTGAGAACAGGGAGGAAACGAGTGCACTGATTTATATATCTATTTATATATCTATTTAGCATATACCTAAAATAAGTGTTTTATTGAGTTTAACATCCAAGAAAAATGTTGTCAAGCAAAGCTGTGCACCTAGACATGGTGCACCTAAATGAACATTGGTGCTTTCCTCAAACAAATGTAGGCAAAACACAAGCTATTTATGCAGGGCTGATATCCTATTACTTTTGTCTCTACATATCAGTCAGCACTGATACATTTGGCAAAGTTTATGTGGTGCTGGAATGTCGATAGGTGTGGCAAACACAAAACAACAGTCTGCAAAAGCTCATGTTTGAATTTAAATGCAGGGAATTGAGGAACATTGTAAATTCAACTATTACTGTGATTTATTGCATGTCATGATTTTATAACAGAACAAAGAGTTTTTCTGAGAGTCAGTCAGTCAGTCATCTTCTATACTGCTTATTCCTGGTGAGGGTCATGGGGAAGCCTGGAGCTCATCCCAGAACACAGAGGGCGTAGGGCAGGGGACACCCAGGGCAGGGCGCCAACCCACCACAGTTTTTCTGAGAGTGATAGTAGCATTTAATACCCTTTCAATGAAACACTGGAGTGGTCAGACTGCTGGTGTCCTTGGAGATCCTCTTCCTGAAAAGGGACAGCTAAGTAAAACTATACCTATGATATTAAAGATAAGCATAATTCAAAGAACTTTGATACAGTCATAGCCTAGAAGGATCACACATTTTACTCATGTACTAACCTGCATATTCATCATAATGAAATAAAATAGGAAGTTTGTGACTGGCTTGGTTGCTCAGCGGGTGGCATGACTGCATCATACCTACAGGGTTGTGGGTTCGGATCTCTGTGTGGGTGTTTCCTCTGAATGCTTTGGTTTCCAACCACAGTCCAAACACATGAAGCATAAGTTAGTAAATCTACTGCGTGTGTGTGCGCACCTGGCCTGTGATTGTGCTAGTGCCCTGTCTATGGAAATACACAGTAGGAGTAGTCAACTGTCCCTGCATGTAACACTATATTATTATAGATATATTTACCAGTCTGTTATATTTGGATGTGACCATGTGACCAACTCTTGGTTGCATTAAATATACATCTCACCAGCTTAACAAATCCGAAGGTTGAAAAACTGCCAAACAAATACCTTCTACTTTTGCACTGTTTTGCTTTGTAAATGCAACCCCTTCCTGCTTGGAGTGTAGACGGCACAAAACATTCATGTTTTCCACAACACTCTGCTGACCCCAAGTAACAGCTTCTACAATCAAATCAATACACCAACCAAAGGAATACTGACCATAACTCCATGAAGAGATTTAGACATTAATTCATCAAAGCACTGTCCCAACTTGGCTTCTGCATCTTTCAGTATGTGCATGGCACACGGGGCCAGGAGCAACGGCACGAAACAAGCACGGCTAAAATTGGCTTTCCTGTGAACGAGGGCAGGAGTTATGTGGTGAATCCAGGTAAATATATACATGCCAGTCATGAGCAGAACCATACAGAAAGGTCAGAGATACCACAGGCCTCCATACATACAGAGTCCTGAGCTCACATTTTATTAAAACTTATTTAGCTATTTCTGTGCTCTGGGAAATCAAAACCATCAGATCCTAAACAACATTTTAAAGGTCTTTATGGCTCCACTCACAGCTCATTGTCTATTTTAGAAGGCGCATATGTTTCCCCTTCCAAGTGTGTGGAAGCACAAAATGTCCCGTCGGAGGTCCAGAAAAGAACTTGGGGGCTCCTCAGTTCTCCTGCTGACGTGTGAGGTGTCGTTTAGTGGTGTTCAAAATCAACACACAAGTGACATGATTTAACATCAGCACCCAGTGAAATGAATTAGATGCTGAAGTACGTGCGGAACCAGTCGCCCTGCGGTTGCTGGGCAGTGAGGTTGCGTTTTCCCAGGTTTTAGGATGGGGATTTCTCCTGGATTTACCACCAGTTCGGTGCCTGGACAACAACATCTGCTCTTAATGGTGGGTAAAACAAACTGTGTTTTATCACGTTCGGTCTGCGTTGGGCTTGCCAAGTTCCCTGTGAGGCCACATGTACTCAGGACTGTAATTAACCTTCTTAATCATTTAATTAGCTCCATTACATTGATGTTTTGGTCACTTTTAATAAAGATATTTTTAAAACTACATAAACTCAAAAGATCTTTATATAAATTAAATTTGGAAAAATTGTGTGGATAGAATCTTATAAACCCAGCACTAAATGGAGGGCTTTTCTGGTCCTACAAACGAAAAGATTAATTAATTTCATAATCCACGTACAGGTTTTTTTGTGTATAATTTTAGAAGTTACTTTAGCATTTTTTGGAATTACAAATTGTAACTTGTTTTGTGCTAAAATATTTATTTAAAGTATAAAGTGGTTTTAATGCTTGAAATTCAAGTACACAACAAAAGATGAAAAATAAAAACATAAATGGTGCAAATCTAAAAATATATTTAAGGATTAAACCGCAATCATATGTATAAGTACAGTTAACTGGGGCCTGTGTGTCGGACTCAGTTTTTACTGACTGTATGTTGCAGGTACACTGGACTGCATTCAGTGTAGATCAGGACTGAGAAAAACACAACCATCTTTTGCTTAGAAACCTTGTGAAAAATTGAAGAAAGTTGCCTGAGACTGACCAATTGACATTTTGAATAGTTAAATAGGAATGTTATTACATTCTGTTTTGAAACATATTTTTTTAAATAAAGTTTAATTTTGAAGAGTTAATGGCACCCATCTGGTGGAATGGCTCATTATTATTATTATTATTATTATGATTGTCTTACGTTACTCTGACTTAAATGGTGATGCCTCAGGTAGGCCAACATGAGTACTTTTTCGGTCTGGAGGTTATCTAAGGCGTTGCTTGAAGGAGACACTGAATCAATGGCCGTTTTTTCGCTTGTTCGGTGTTCGCTGGGGGACGCGCTCCTTGTTCATCCATGTGACGAGTGCTTCTGTTACTTGTTGTTGTTGTGTTTTTCTATTTGTCCTGTGCTCTGCCATCAGTTGAGCACGTTAGGTGCATCTCTTCCTCATTCAAGCTGGACACCCTAGGTGTCTGCAACAGACAGCCACAACAGGTGCTGCCAGGTCAGTACCACGGGAAGGTAGAGCTTGGACTTCACCAGCCTTCTTCTTCTTATTATTATTATTGTGTAGATTAAGTAGGTTATATTATACACTTAAATTTTTGGTTTGATGAATGTTAAAACGGAGACAAAAGATGCCTTGGAATACATGGCCTTTTAAAAACTGTTATCACCTGTTCATTCAGCCGTCCTTAATACACACCAGATAGTCCATTAAAAAATAACTTACGGTATTGCTGTGGCGAGACTGACATGTTTGCCTGAGCCATGCCTTTATAACACAATGAGGAGCCCAGAGTTGCCCTTCAGCCTGTAACATAACACCTGCCCCGGTTTATGGGATGTTGATGAATAACTGCAGAATCGGTTCCCACAGCAGACAAAAAGGCCTTTATTTATCCAGCTGTGAGCCCTGCTAGCAGTGTAGGGCAATATTAAAATAACTAAACAAAACAACTTAGACAAAAAAAATATGCCTTACATATTTTTTCTGGCATCCAGTTTCCTAGAATAAATGGGTCAGTGGAGGCCTCATTGAAAGGTCAAGGCTTTAGACATGTTTTTAATGAATTCCTTAACATCAGGAATACTGCTCTTAAGGTAAGAGGGAAGTGCAGTAAAGTGCTATACTTGTTGGGGCGCTCTAAGGAAACCATTTTTATGGGGATTTTTTTTTAAATCAATGTTGTACCATTTATCTTTGGGGCAGCTTAATATGTAGTGGCATACAATGTTATTATACTTACACAAGCTATTCTCTTAGGACCCTGTTACTGTTTATTAATAAAAACAGTTACAAACATTGTGGACAAGACAGGGGCATTGCGGTGAAACAAGGGAAGGTAGCGTAAAAATAGTAATTTCTGACATTGTAACACAGAAGAAGGCTACCCACTTAAAGTCACTATTGTATGGAGCCACATTCTGGCCGCTACAAAAACGTACCAATTAATTACATACATTTAAAAGTGATTGTATGTACAATTGCGTTTTACAGAGTAACCCAAATGAATAAAATGGAATTTTTATATTTTGAAAAGGTGAATGACGTATTTCCGTAAAATGTTATGTATTGTACTTGATAGTGTCAGGGGGGGAAAAAAAAAAAACAAAAAAACAAAAACAGAGCGGTAAGCCAGAAGACGCTACTTTTAAAACACGTCAACGGAAGAATAGGGGATTAAAAGCGCCCTCTACTGTTTTAAAATTGTACTTTGATTAAAAAAAAAACCATCACAGTCGGGTCATATAAAACTAAACAACTGGAGATGAAGAATTAAAAATTTATACAGTATTTTCGTCTTTCCATTAGAAATCTGTAAGCACATTATATAAGTACTGTGAATTGTGTTTCGTTGCTTATTAATATTTCAACGGATTTTCCCTAAGAAACAGTAAGAATAAATAAGAATAAATATGTTAAGTAGTTATATTACGAATTTGAAATCACCACAAGGAATCATTCCAATATATATATAATTTCAGCTTCATACTATGATCAACATGGTATAAAATAGTAAATAAGTAACTTATTCCATTTACATTTGACTGGGGGAATTGATGAGGTGTTCCAAACTCGAGTTGTGGCCGTGACGTCACCATCGTTTTAGACAACCTGCTACTGCTCTTCGCGTTTGCTGCGATATTTTGACGTGTAGCATCAGTTATAATTTCCATTTACATATTTCCATAGTTTTTTTTCCCCTGTTAGAGAACTTACAAATTGCAAAGCCACTTGAACATCTTACGTAATCACGTATCATGGTGTGGCATTTAAGAGAAATCAAGCGTCACATGTTCCGTACTAATGGGCTAATAATAAAGCACTAACAAAGCGCTAATAATGGGACAGGATGGAGTGACCATGCTCAGCCTGGCATCGCACGGCTTCCTTCTCAATGCCGTCGTCGGTGTTTGACGAAAAAGGCAGCAGTTCGGTTTGCTTATCCTGGCAGTGGTCCAGGTTATTTTGAGAGGGCAGTTGGTGACGAGGAAACAATCATCCTGTACTAATTAGGGTGTGTTTTGCTTGCAGATAAATTACAATAACTGTGCCCCTTTCATGCAACTCCTCGTAAATTATGTAATGCCTTGTACAGTTTTTAAAATCTTACGAGAGAATCTGTTGTTTAACACAAATTACATTTGGACAAGCGAATGCAAAATTGCATTCATCTGGTGGGTTGTGCTCCAGCAAGCTAGCAACGCTTCATGGCTGTTAGGAGAGCACGCCTGCTTTGCATTGTAGGTCAGACTCCGGTAGACCTGCGCTGGAATCGGATCCTTCACCCTCTTCATCTGTCCATTTGTGTCCATACAATCTCTTTCGCTGAAGCACTTTGCCTCTTTCTGGTTGCTTTGTGTGCCCCTTAGATGACTGCAAAAGTGCAAATCATCTAGCGACCAGCCAGAAGTTTTACTGCGGGGGGGAAAAAGAGGGCCCCTTCTCAAAGCCCCCTTTTGTGTTTTCCTTTTCCCCCCTTCCACGCCTAACCCACTCTCCCTCCTTTTTTCCTTTTGGCACACAAATCACAAAGAAATGGCAGCTTTAGGTCAGGTCATGTAAAACGAGCGTACATCTTTTTCTTCTTTGTTTTGGCAAAGAATACGGACGGCTCGCGGTACAGCTGCATTTGCGAGATAATTACCGTTCAAATTGCCGGAGGGTGCCTGTTTTAAAAATGGTGACTGGTACTGTCAACTCTTCCCTCTCTGCAACCTTGACTTCATCTGACCTGCTGTCTGAAGCTGCCAGATGAGAGATATCTGCCTTATCTGCTACCCCCCCCCCTTCATTATTTTTTCTCAGGTTTCATTGCTCTATTACTCTTAACGAAAAAAAAAAAAAAAAAAGAAAGAAAAAAAAATCTGATTTTTTTCTTATTATTCATCCCGCGTTATTCCCAGGCAACGTATTAAATAAAGGGATACGATAGAATTGCAGTGTATTGTCCTTCCGTATGTTTCCATTGCCAGAACCACTTGCCACTTATTCATTGTTTGAAGAGCACAGCTGTCATTCTGTTTGCAGGTATCACTTTCAAAGCAGTCTTTAGCTTTGTTTACAAAACTTTCTAAATGAGGTAATTGTCAGCATTTGTGATCTCTTCAAACATTTATTTTTTGTAAACAAAAACTCAATTTTTAATTTTTGCTATTTTTAAATGTCAAGCACAAATTACACTCTATATCCAGTTTGGGGTTATATTCTAAGCTTAATTATGTATTATCTGATCACTTTTTCTTAGTTTCAAAGTTTACTGATAGAAACCGCTGATATGCAGTTGACAGAGTAATTCAGCAGGTCATATGACTTCAATAACAACACTTAGTTCTTACTCTGTGTGTGTGTGTGTGTGTGTGTGTGTGTGTGTGTGTGCGCATTTCAAGTGCTCCCATGAGTTTTCTCTCCTGTTCAAAATACTGTCCGTGTGACAATTTATGTCATAGTTTGTCCTTCAAGGCCTTGTGCTAAATGAAATCTTACTGAATAAGCAGTTGCTGTATTGTTTTTATAGTTTAAGGTTCAAGATTTAGGCGACTTCCATTACAGAAAGTTGGATTGTATATTTTTCCCTTATTTGACTGTAAAAGGGATTATTAGAAATCTTCTCACCTTTAAGTTGCTCAAAAATAACAGAGCACTTTGAACTCTGGGAAAACTTGTGGATGTAACTGCATGGATTATTACAGGTGTCCGTGAAGATTGTTTTTAAAGTCCTCATCACTGGTAATACTGACATTTCATAAAAGAAAGTTAGTATAGCAGAATGTACATTTTTTTTCACAGCTGCACAAAAAAAGATATGAGATGAGTTAACAGCAGTTTGGTAGTTAATGGGCAACAACCTGACAGCTGAGAAGGGAAATAAAATGGCAAGAAAGGCTTCTGAAAAAAGGAAGCCTGGCCAAACCTACAGCAATTCCAGTATTATGAGCCCAGTCCAGTATGCAAAGTACTGGACAGCATAATGAAAATGAGGGGAGCAGGCTAATCAGTGGCAGTTACAGGTTCCCAAGAAGGTCCCTATGTAGGGGTTAAAAGAGTCTTCAGTTCTGCCCCCACAGTGTTTAAAAAATTGCCATTGTCTTCAGCTGCAGATGTTGCCAGGGCTCTATAAGAACTCCTACTTGCATTCTATATACTTGGCATTAACTTTTCTCTGTTTGTTCAGTACCCTAAGCAGCTCCACCTTTCACTCTGTGTACCACACCTAAAGAAGCGCCACTTTTCTCTGTGCATGTAATACCTTAAGCAACTCCACCTTTCACTGAGTGTATTTCATCTTAAAGAGTGCCACCTTTCGTTGTGCCTTAAGGACATCCATCTTCAATTATATGCTCTTCAATTAAGGAACTACGCTTTGTAATCTGTTTACTACGTCTTGCACTCCTTGTTCTCCCTTTTATCAACCTCCACCTTGTTCTCTATCTACTACACATTAATGATCTCCACCCTCTGCAGTTACATTTGTACATTGTCATGCATGCCTCACATTTCTAACTGAAAATCGATATTATGTGAAAATGTTTATTAAACAGGATCTTCATATTATATATGACCTTGTTGGTGGTTTATTATACTCTGAAATGTTTTATTTTAAAAAAGTCCAGCCACACTTTCGCTCTGATACTTAAGGAGGAACAGGGTTGGGGGGGTTCCACAGAGTGGGGGACAGTAGAGTGGGGGTCGGGGTCACATGTTAGGCAGCTCTCAGTGAACAGTGTTGGTCCATGTCCCTCGGGAGTGGTGGCTGAGTCCTCAGAGGGGCAAGTGTGGTGGTTTTATGTTAAACCTGTTGCATGTCCATCCAGTCCAACTCTGCCCCCCGACACACACACCTCGAAGGTCTGGAATCTCCCACAAGACTGACTTTCTAATTCAGAATTCCTGGGCACAAAGGAGGCTGCCCACAGAGAAACGCAGACAAACAACCAGCCTACAGTCTTTCGGTGGACCCAGGGCCCTTGGCAGAAATCCAAAAAGTGAAAAAAAAAGAAACGGCTCCATTTTAACCAGTTTCTTTTTCCCCCTGGGCGGATCCCACCCCCACCTCTTCAATGGAATGTGTTAATAATTCACTTCATGGAGATGAAAGAGCCTTTGATTTTAAAAATGCATAAACACATCACCCCAGCTCAGAGGTTACACTCACACAATAAGGAGCCCATTCTCTTAAACAGCAGTGCAAATTCAGGAAACAGACAGCTGTTCAATCCATTTCTGTCAACGTCTGGCTTCAAAGTCCAAGTGCCACACAGCATCTCCTTCTAGTAGAAGTTCACCCTGTACCAGTCTGGCAGAGAACACCAATAATGTGAAACAAGGTTTTATATGAATTTATGTATTTAAAACTGTGGAAATGTATTTATAAACACAATTTTATATATACTTTTTAAACAAGTGGTTATAGTGTCTTTACATATTGCAAAGATGTTTGAAGAAGCTAAAAACTTTTTTCTGATTTCTTTTTCATATAAAAAGAACACCTTTTGTATTTATCCTATACAGTTTCAGAGCTCTTTTGGAAATTTGGTCTCATTTTTTCGTTTTCATAAAAATTTCCACCTACTGTTCGTTCAGTAAACTGCAGTCGGCAAATACAAATTGTATGTCTTTTTGAATGTCTTCTTCACTATGAATTATCGAGAACCCAAACAGACAGCTGGCAGATTTAATAAAATGCCCAATGCTCAAGCACGAGAGCGCACTCGACTCCGGACGGGCAAATACTAGCACGCGCCCACCCTAATGTGTTTGTGGTCCAATCAACACGCTTCATTCGACCAACGCAGCAATTCAGGAAAATGTTTCCCTTTTGACAACAGATGTCACTGTAGAGCAACGAGACAAAAGGAAATCCAAACAATGGAATGCGAGCCAATATTGTTCTTTGTGCCTGCTGAAGTCAATTGGAAAAATGTCTTATCATCCAACTGTTATTGAACATTCGTGTTTGGATATATTTTATAAACGTTTTAAAAACAGGCGTATGTTAATTATCATTGTTGGACAGCACACAATATGGACTTCTTTGCATCGAAGAAATAACGTTAAATTATACTTTATTTGCGTTTTTTTATGCATTTCCTAGTGCAGTTTAGACAAAGGCAAATCCCACATTGGAATGTTATAAAATATAGTGCTCAGCCATTTTTGGCACTCCTTTTTTTCTACCTTAGCCAAATATTGTTTTTGTTTGAGCAGTTCATGTTTTAAGCTTTTAAGCTTTTGCAGATAATATTTGCAAGTTTGTGTTGTTAACAGTTTACATTCCTCCATCCATTATCAAAACGGTTATCCAATTCAGGGTCGCGGGAAGCCTGGAGCCCAATCCAGGAAGCACAGGGCAGGGAACACCCTGGACGGGGCGCCAGCCCACCACAGGGCGCACGCACGCACGTACACTGACTGCTACGTGCAATTTGGATATGTTAATCAACTTAACCTGCATGTCTTTGGACCGTTAGAGAAAACTGAAGAACCCGGAAAAACCCGCCAAGCACGTGGAGAACACGCAAACTCCACGCACACAGACCTGAGATGGGACCCGAGCCCCGGATGTAGAGGTAGTAAGTGATAGTACTAATCAACACACCACTGTGTCCTGGAGCCTGTGCTGATTAATGTAATAATTTCAGGCAACTGTGCCTGTATACACCGAAAGTATTGTAGTGACCGCCGCGGGTAGCGGCAGGTTGATTGCAGTGATGGTGACGTCACCCCCAGGGGTCGAAGACAAGAGACCGATTAGCTCCCATATCTGAAAACCCCACTCTCTGGCTCACTCTCCTAATCCCTTGTTTTGGTGCAGGCCATCCTGGTTCGAAACACGCATGCTTTAACACATGTAATGAAAAAAAAAGTCGAAGTTTTACTATAAAATTACTTGACATTTCTGAATGTGTGAAATGTGTACTTTCTGGAAATTAACATGTGGATATTCTGTCAGTTCTTCCTTTGTATCGAAAAATACGGTGAAACATTTTGATAGTTGAACTAAAAATAATTATAATAATTAGTACGATCTAATACCTATCCTATTTATTTACATTAACTTTTGTGATTTTTCACATACTGCTTACATTATTCGGACTTCCAGAACAGGTCAGAAAAGAAACAGCCATGACCAATTTGGTGCCCTAGCCAAAATTTTAGTTATTTTAAATTTGTCTTCTTCCTTCATTTGAGGCGCCACCGGCGGCCCACGGACGGACGGCGGACCTAGCATTTGGCTGTACGGCCTACGCCTTTAACAAAAAATGTTATGAATTGCTGCTTTTATGAATCTGTTTTGTAGCGACATCTTGTGGACTGAATAAATAATAATAATTTTAAAAGCCGGCTAAAAACAATTGAACTAGTAATATAACGGTGGGAATTTTGGACTGTCGTCTGGTGTCACGAGTGGCCGAGATACAAATTTGTTCAGCTGTGAAAGGGAGGTAATTAAATACATGTTGTGTTCTTCCCAAAAAAGAGTCGCATGATGTGTACAACACGACTATGTACATACACTAAAATTTGAGTTTTTTCTCTAAATCAAACATTTTGATATATGATAATTAGTATACCTTCACATCTTTATTTCATATTCTTGTGTTGTCTAAAGCTGTCCCACGTTGAGCCTCTGATTATTATTTTTCATAATGAAATAGTATCCTACAGAGTTCCCATGGAAACAAGGCATATCATAATATAAAATACTACAGGGTAGGTTTCCACTGTTTTTTCAACACAACTGTGATTCCTTCTAACAAATCCTATATGCCCAGCATGTCGCGCATTGAAAAGTCATGCGTTTAGGAAATTATGAAATTTTTTTTCAAAGATGTCTTATATATAAGAAGATTATACAGTCCTATAATTATATCTCCCAGCAATTAGATGGGATTTTCAGATCACTATTTTTGATTTTAAAAATGTACCTTACTTGTGTATAAATGTGTGCTTACACCCTTCGTGCAGAGAGACTAGGGGCTAGTTTATACTCGACGTGAAGCAACGCTGGCGACGCTTGCGCGTCCATGAACATGTAGCGTTGATTTTATGGCTACATGATTATGAATGAACCCCCTCCACCCCCAAAGTTTGGCTGTTTTTTGGGCTGACAGCGGAACATCACGATGTTCAGTGCATCTCTGGTATGAGCAGCCATCCTAAAATAGCCCTTTCAAATGAGCTCGGAGTGACTAAGGCGCATACTAATGCAGCTGACTCGCCGCTGCTTCTGCCATTGCAATGAAAACAGCTGCCGCCAGGCTGCATTGTAGTGCCGCGCATGCGTAGCCGAGTCGCAACCGGTCCATTCATACGGCGCATCACGCAGACAGCCTTGCGTTTCGCTGAGATTTGCAGTGTCCCCGCTCTTAGCTCCGTGAACGGAGGCCGACAGAAGGCAGCGCAGTATGGCTGTCTGATCCAACGCATCCGCGTCGTCAATGAGAGCCCCCTCCCCATCTTTCCCCATCCGCATCAGTCTGCAGCACCGGCCTGCTTTGCTGTGGTTCATTTAGAAGGTTCTTTTGGTTCCCCAATCCTAAATGTATGCGTTTCAGATGCAAGCCTCTCAGTGGTGAACAAGAGTAATCAAACCATCTGGGTATCCATGGAGTGAAGGTTATAGCAGCAGAAGGGATCACCTTCCGTCTGTGTGACTGCATTCATCTATGGCTTATAATGCACTAGTCAACTATGGAATTCAGCTCTTCATCCTTTTTTGATCAGCATAAAGGTAAGTTATTCTGCATGTAAAAATCTCTGGCAGACGGAGGACCGGTGGATAATGTCATTGCTGCTGTTGCCATGGAAATGCTTGTCTGTGTGGAATACACCATTATTTTTGTTGCGGTACAGAATTGCTGTGAATCAAAGTGATGTGGTTTGCACTGGCTGGATTTAAGCAATTCTGGCATGGGTGTTTACTCTTTCAGATGTTGTAGCAGAAGACAAACAGGAGGCTTATGTCCTGTGGAGAACATTAAAACATACATTGGTAACTTTTTTATTAATATTGAGGACTTTTTATTTTTTTAAGGAAAATAAATGTTAAACATCACGTTAAGGCCCATAAGTAACATTTTAATAATTGTTCAATATTGCATTGCTTTTCTTCTCAGGACAGAGGTCATGGCTCATTGAGGTTGATGATACATTTGCTGACCTTAAAAGTTTTTGCCAAAGTCAGAACATCCATTTTTTCATGGACTCTTTGCAGCAGCAATTTGCTCTGTTGCTTGTCTACAGCATGGGGCCTCTCTTCAGAACCCGCAAGAGGTTTTTTAAACAAATTACCAGGTCCACCAACATTAGGGGAATACCAGGTCAGGTGTCCTGGGACCTAGATCAAGGAGGATAAGGGGTCTCTAACCTTTAAATAATCTGGAGGGGGGACATTTGGAGATCATCTTTGTCCCAGGCATGAACATGACACATGGTGGGCCTGCTAATTACCCAAGTTTGAAGAACCTTTTAAGACAAACAGAGTCAGCTGCTTATTTCAGCTCTTCACTGTAACTAAGGGAGCATGTACCCTAACTACACAGCCATCTGCACATGAACTTTGCACCCTAATCATCTTTTCTTTGAAAAATATACATATAATGAAATTAACATGGATACGTATATATGTAATGGGTGAAGATAAAATTCTAAAATAGTTAACAGAAAAATTTTATTTAGCCAACTGAAATGTAACAAAAGTTGTGAAGAAGGCAATTTTAGTTTTTAACGTAAAATTACCCAAATCCAGATATGGACACAAGAGCCTAATAGAAGGTTTGGAAGTTCATGGACCTTTATGTGCTGGGAAATTGACTTAAATCAATCATGTCAGCTGGTAAGACGTTTGTCTGTCTCAAAGATTCTGCAGAAGAGGTGGACCTGAACGTCGTTTACCAGGCCGCTGCCAACGGAGATGTGAACACTCTGACATCCATCATCCGCGAGGACCCCTCCATTTTGGAATGTTGTGATGGCGAAGGTGAGATCACATTAACGCAGCTGTAATTGGAACCTGGAGGTGAAGTTCAGATATGAAGCTGATCACGTGTATGTGTCTGAAGCCAAGTCAAAATCAAAGTGAAGATTACAATTAAGGCCACTGAGTAATACTCAGTTGGAAACAAAGCATACTGATAGCATCCTCACCGCAGTGAGATGAGATCAAGATTTAAGATTACAGCCGTGACTATGAACATGCATTCATATTGGACCGGCTGAGCAAAATTAACTTATTCTTGCTTAATAATAGATTTACAAAGGCAAGACACTGTTGAACAATTTAAAATTTACTTTTGTATATCTGACATCTTACTATTACACTACTTAATGGGGTAATTTCTCCAAACTCTTATTTCCCAGGAGAGACTATTTAATGAGAAATAAATTAACAATTTGTCACCATGTCAAGACCTTAGCTCCAAACACTGAGACACAATGAATGCCTAGCATACTTACTCCCTCTGACCTGGAAGAGCTGCCAGATTAATCAATACTTTGTCTGAGGAGGGTATATAGTACATCCCTATAGTATTATAAGCTGTGTTTCCCATAATATTAATGTTAGAAACAGATGTCTAAAAGGCACATGTAAATAATGGATAGTGATTTTATTATATTTTTTAAAGTATTACACCAATACTTCAATGTAAAAAAGCAAGGATGTACTTGCCCTACGAGAATTTTCTTTGTTGTTGTATGTTATTGCCATAGTTACATAACAGACAGGCAGAAACAGTTGCTCAAATGCTCTATGCCTGCATGTTCTTCGCCTAATGTGCGCTCTGACATGTTTGTGTAGGTTCCACGCCTCTGATGCATGCAGTGGCGGGCCGGCAGGTGGACACAGTCAAACTGCTGCTCAAAATGGGTGCCTCCATCAACACTCAAGATGCCTGTGGAAGGACGTCCCTCTCCCTGGCAACCTACCTGGTATCACACAGGGCACGCTCTGACTGCAACTGTCTTCTGCTTAATTAGTGCTTTATATGGCAAATACTGTTTTGGGGCACAATTTTGAAAAGACAGTTTATCTACATCATGGTGTGCACACGCTTAGGGTTAACTGAGTTTTCAGCTTGTCCATACAAGAGATATAAAATGTCTTCACTGCCAGTATTGGAGAGACTCCAGTTTTAAATCTGTCAACATATTAGGCTTTATACTAAACTGAGAGATATAATAACATATTACTTGTATGGAAATGGTTGTTCTTAAGCATTCATTCACTTTCCAACTGCTTATCCTGGACAGGGTGACATCTGACCTATCCCAGGCTACACTGGACACAAGGCAGGGCAAACGCATAGAAACAGAAACATTGCGTTCCCAAACACGACATCTCCGAAATGATGTTTATCCGCACGAAATATTAGGACATCCAAGTTGCGGAGAACAGAAAGTGCCTTGCTGACTGGTTTCACTATGAATGTAATGTGGAACTGCGAATTAACGGAAATCACCACCATTGCTTATAGAAAAAAAAAGAAAAAATGAGAAAAAAACAAAAAGAATAGGCAAACGTGATGCGGTCCAGCATGTTCTCATCTGCTTCCCTGTTACAAGGGCTGGCTGGAAGGCTGCATGTGTCTGCTGCGAAACGGGGCCAAACAGAACATCCCTGACAAAAATGGGAGGCTACCGCTGCACGCCGCCACCGCGGAGACAGATCTCAGGTACGCCGAGGGACCTTTAGCAAAATGCTTGTGCTTTTTTTTCAAATTTTATTTTTATTGTCAGGGAAGCAATGTTGGACGAATTGGTTGTTTTGAGCAGTGAACGGCCGAACATTAATTTTGGATGTTATTTGCATGGATACAGACAGATATGCAATACATCTTTTGGCTTGACTGTTGAGGACGCGTTTGGGGATAATATTCCTCCTTTTCCTTGCTAAATCTGCTGGTGACGTGTAGATGTGGTATCTGGGTTACCGTTGGAGAACGCTGGCCTATCAGAACACAGTTCGGTTCTCATTGGTGATACTTGGCAGCGTGCAGCCCTCATGTTAGACAACTAATTTGCTCTAATAAGAGGGCCTGGGTGACTAGGAATTGTGTGTCTGGTGTCCATGACAACCAGAGACCTTTGCTCTATTCACAAGACTAACAAGCTGTTGCTGGGTATTTCCTCTGTGTTAACCTGTCTGTCCTGGTCATTGTGTTGCCTTCTGCCGGGTACATAATGGAAACAAATACAGGTTTTGAAAGGTTCTTTACAAACTGAAGGAAAGGTCAACAGCGATTCACTAAATAGGTAACTAAGGGAAAATGTACTTTTTACATTTCAGGCTTATGGCCGTACTGCTGCAGCAGTCAACACTGTGTGAAATCAACCATCAAGACAACGAGGTAAAAAGTGATTAACAAATAACTGGCCCTTGGGTGTTCTGCTTTGAACTATAGCTGTGACACAATGGCAAGTGATAGTGCACATCGCAGCTGTCCCATGTACACTATTGCAATTTTAAATGAAAAACTAGAAATCTGATGACCATTGATCTCCCCTGGTACAGGCATGCTTACAAGACAACTTAGTAAACTATCTAACGGCTGACTGATGTCAGCTTTACTAAACGTGCACAGCTAGTCCCATATATTCACGGTTCCTTGTCTCATTTTGGGAAAAATAAAACACATGCAGTGTACATTAATACTCTGATTTCTTATCAGGCGCTGTCTGTCAGAACCATAGATGTTTTGTATGAATCACATCAGCAGAAATACTAAGCTTACATATTTCCCACATGCATTTTCATTACTACAAAAACAAGAGAACTTTCCCAGAGTTTTGGTTCCAGTCTGTGAGTTCAGCGTAACAAGCTTGGACATGTCAGAAGAGCAGCAGATAGAAGCTGCCATGGAAGCAGCAGAACCCTCCTCTGGCGGCAGTGCTGCTGCCCCACCACCTGCTACGTCTGCTGGCATAACTTCTGTAACAACACCTTCTGCTTTAAATGAGTCACACCACCCGTCCACATCTCCAAGAGGTGTTCTCATTTTGTGGCATGAAGGATTCATCATATCAAATGAAGTGCCTTGTGTGCTTGTCGAAAAGCACTGAAAAAGAAATATTCAAATTCAATTTCAAAGAACTAAATTAATCCCAGGGGCAAATTGCTTTGCTTGATACAATAAATACAGTATGCAAAGTAATACAGTAAAAAAATATATACAGTGGTGTGAAAAAGTGTTGGCCCCCTTCCTGATTTCTTATTTTTTTGCATATTTGTCACACTGTAATGTTTCAGATCAAACAAATTTAAATATTAGTCAAAGATAACACAAGTGAACACATCATGCAGTTTTTAAATGAA
>JABJVR010045486.1:0-30390 GCA_025773905.1 Chitala chitala
TTTTTTTTTTTTTTTTTTTTTTTTTTTTTTTTTTTTTTTTTTTTTTTTTTTTTTTTTTTTTTTTTTGTGTTTTTTTTGGTTATTTTTTTTTTTTTTTTTTTTTTTTTTTTTTTTTTTTTTTTTTTTTTTGCTGTTGACTAGAGTAAAATGGATATGGGGTGCATTTTTCATAATCCTTGTACTACCTACTGTAGTTTTAAAACGCATGCACGTGACCCAAGCTCTGCCTTCACTGCTTGTGCTACATTAGTGCTCTAAGCTGTCCTGAATGCACCAATACCATCACTTCTCCCACTTTTAAAACCAAGTGTATACACATTAAATATGAGGGGGGAAAAAAATGGTCAACTACCAGCTAATCCTGGTTAAAAAGATCTGTGCCTATTTCTTGCCAAAGGCTTTCTGGCAGTTCAGACATTAATGGCCATGAACTTTGTAATATTGACGATCATATTCACAGACTCAAACTCAGGTGGGGGAAAAAAAACCCATTCATTGTGTTTTGTCAGAGTATTATGTGAAGGCTGTTCATTTGTTAGTCAGCTATAAAGATGAACATGTTCGTTTAATTTTACTGTTCTGAGTGTCCCTAGCATTTTGTGTATCTCTTGTATAAAGTTGCTGTTTTTGTTGTATACTTTTTCAATAAAGCAGTCAAACTATATATATCCATTCACCACCACTGCTGCGACTGTTGTATTGTGCTTGGTGCACTTTCAGTAGTGCAGCGCGGCTGGCTTACAGCTCTGACGTGTGTGTATGTGTGTCCGTATTTTTTGTAAAAAATTTGTCTTATCGGTTGTCATAAGTCACAATTGTAAGTTGGGGGCAGTCTGTATGGAAAACCTCCAGATGAAATGGTATCGGTCTAACAGACCTGAAGGTAAGATATTTAATTTTTGTTGTCCCGCTTAGTATTTTCTTTCGCTATGCAATAATTTAACCATTTGCTTCATTTTATATAGTGGTGGACCAAGTTCTTTTGTGTATTGAAATTTTTTACATTTTATGAACAGGGCCAATGTACTTTCCCAATACATCTGCATACTTAAATGACCTGTGTTTCTATTCTTTAGCACTTACAGGTGTCTTTTCACTGTATATTTTGTGGTAATTGTGCATTAGAATTTCATAAAGCAAAAATTCCTTGGAATTAAAAACCTTTCAACAATTACTGACATGCGAAGTCATAATTATGAGAGGTTTTCTCATTATTACAATAAAATAATTAAAAATGAATTTTTTTCATTTGTGAGACATTTTTTCTTTCACGTGGTAGAAATGGGCTTCCATAATTCTCTTCTGAAATTCATTTCATGCTGTCTTTTGATTGTATGTAACAGCTAACCTTGTCTGTCCCACAGTTTTAGCTAAACTGCCATCTCTTTCCACGTTCAGGATTTCACTTTCATCTGGTCACTCTAAAGATCCATTAATCAATCGTTGTGTGAGAAAGTTAATTCCAACCCTGCACTCTCATTACGATCAGGTGATGTGAGCTATACTTACACACTTACTGCATACTTGTGCTTTAGTTTTCTCCTCGTACTTTAAGGTGGCTAAATGGCAGTTTGAGGGTTAGTATTTATTCTTGGTTTTTTTAGCTGTGGAAGGCAGACATTTCAGAAAGAAATCTTGCAGAAAGCCCCACCAAAGCTGATGTAAGTGATGAACGCATTGAGGGTGCTGTCTGCTTTCCCAATTTTGAGCACAATAAGGAAAGCAATGACTCAGTTATGAGACTTGTTAGGATAATCGAGGTAGCACAGGGGAGCCAGCAGAAATTTTTCAGTGGGGTGTTCAGGGAGTGGTGAATGAGTTTTTTGAATGAAGCATGGGTGCAGACAAAAATGTTCTAAGTGCGGTTTTTTTTTTGGGGGGGGGGGATGTCTTAGCAAAAAAAAAACAGTAGGGTGGTAACACCCTTGCACTGTGCTTCTAACCTGTTCAGTTAACTGTCTCAATGCAGATGATGTAGGCAAGTGATAGGCAGGGGTACTATCCTAACCTCTAACTTGACCACTCCAATTACCTTACTTTTACCTATATTTGAAATTGTTATATTTTAAAATTGCTGTATTGTAAAGCTTAAGTTTCTGTAACTACATAGATATACAGCTTACATGATCTCAGAAAACTGAGGCCTGCTAGTGGGTCAAATAAGGGGAAGAAGAGTGCAGTCTGACAGATGGTGGCTATTGCATAATACCACATTTTAAAAACACTTATGTAAGAGTGTTCACTTTCAATAAACGTTATGTAAAAACAACAGTGTCCACTTTTTCAGAATAAGAGGAACTGCAACATTAAATTATTAATTTCAATGAATGCAAGAATGAGATTTTACTAATTAGTATTGATAAGGGATTCACAATATTAAATATTAAATTAAGTTATTAATTGATTTAGTGTTGCTCAAATAATTTGAAATCACAAAATCGTAACGAAAATATAACGCACATTTTAAAAAACCGTAGTATTGTCATATCCAAATACTACGACGATGTTTTAGGGCCACAAAAAAATAAAAAAATAAAGTTCCGAGAACAAAGTCGGAAAATTCCAACATTAAAGTCAGAATATTCTGACCGACATTCCACAGAATTTAGCCTTTGTCAGAAGGGTTCAATACGACGGTGAAAACGCTGTCGTAGAAGGGAACTCGATGTTAACCTAAAAGTGGAGGTGGAGGAATTAGCTAACGAAAACGTTAGGATAGAACTGACTGAAATTGTACAGAATTTAGCTTTTGTCAGAAGGGTACGATACGAACACCATCTTAAAAGGGAAGGGAACTCAATGTTAACCTAAAAGTGCAGGTTAATTAAAATGACCAAAATCTCAAAGGCAAACTGTCCCCACACCCGATGATCATCCCCCACTCGATGCTCTACAGTAGCTTCCCTGTATCAAAGTGTCACAGCTAATGCCATTAACTTAATTGTCACAACATTCTGATTTTATTCCCGGAATGTTGCGATTTAAAGTCTGAACTTTCTGACTTTAATCTCGGAATTTTTCGACTTTATTCTCAAAATTATTTTGTGGCCATAAAACGCCGTCGTACTATGAAATACATAGTTTTCCTAGGTTATATATGGTCATTTACCGTTTTCTGTTATGACTAGTCAAATCCAGCCATCCGTGTAGAAATGTTATGGAGCGTCAAGCATTTAATCCACATCTGCGTGTCACAGTCACGTGGTTTTGGCATTTATATAACCAAGACTTGCACCACTGACAGCACATACTGTTCTTCTCTATCAGTTTCGGGTGTTGAAGAAACAACAGCTTAGGGAAATGGCGTACTCCTGGAAAATAGCAGTGGTCGTTCTCGCTGTGATTTTAGCGGTGACGAGTGCTCGTCTTGTTGGAGGGTGGTCTGCTGCGAATATGAATGATCAAATGGTCAAGGATGCCCTACAAATGGCTGTGGTGGAACACAACAAAAGAAGCAATGATATCTTCGTGAGCCAAGTGTCACGCATTGTGAAGGCCCAGAAACAGGTTGGTTGTTTTAAAATGCTCGTGGTGTTAGATGTTTTTAATTTTTTAATATTGTTTCGCAGCATGAAGTAGTTTCTGC
This sequence comes from Chitala chitala, assembly GCA_025773905.1. Taxonomy (NCBI): domain Eukaryota; kingdom Metazoa; phylum Chordata; class Actinopteri; order Osteoglossiformes; family Notopteridae; genus Chitala; species Chitala chitala. Next base: position 3,587 of record JABJVR010045486.1, read on the forward strand.
TGTTGGACGTTCAATATTGCGTCTCAGATTTAAGTTTACATGGTGTGTGCTTTGGTCAAACAACACGGCTTGCTGAATAAACTCTGCTGTTTTTTTTGCAATGTAGGATTAGGTACACAAGGATGGCCGCACCCTTATATTTGCTTTATTATTTATTTAGCTAATGCAGGTCGATCCTCATAAATCATTATGAATTTGCTTGAATATTTCGTCGTGCTTTGCAAATGACATGCCTTTGTTTTGTTTTTACTGGAACAAAAAAACCCGCGTTATACATTTTGATACATTTCTGAAAGCACCAAAACAAACACGTTTTTAGTGCATGTATTGTTGGAATCGCCAGCAACTACATTTTGTTCATTATTTTTGTTGTCCAGTAATCGGATACTGTATGCTTTAACTTGTTTCTGCATGTAATGATCTTTAAAAAAAAAAAGATTTCAAGCAATGGCGTACGAGATTTTATAAGGTTTATGCAATGTGCGGAAATTTGGCTGTGTAGCGTTTAACAGTAAATAATTAATAAATTTATAACAAGTTGTTGTTGTTGTTATACATTGAATACCCCCCAACAGGTTGTTGCTGGTATGAAGTACCAGTTCACAGTTGAAATGACCCGTACTGAGTGCCGAAAACATGACTCGCAGACCGTGTGTGGTGTACATCCAGATGCGGATATGGCAAAGGTAATTGGAGCCATTTCACGTTTAGCCGTATATTTTCAGTTGTATAGACTGTTTGTACTTAGTTTTTTACAAACGTGTGTGTTGAATTATAGATGTATAAAATTCATTGGCAGCAGTTGTCCCCTCCCCAAACTATACACATGTAAATATCGTATTGCTGTCATGCTGAGGTGGTATTTCAGATACATTAGTATTGTTGTCTTGCAGCCCTAAAGTAGTGCATTTGAATTAAATGTTCTCTCTGGGACGTTTTCGTTTCTACCGTATTATATGGTGTACTAAGGTATGCATAAACAATTTTCCACAAATGAGTTTACCACTACAATAGGACAAGAGTAATTAGTCCTCCCAAAAAAGGACTTGGCTCTCTTGCCCAATGGGCCAATCCTCTTGTCTTGTAACTGAATGGGCTGTGAAGTCCTGGGTTAAAATTTGGGCAGGGTCACCAGGTTGCATTTGATGTAGGGTCATTCCATGTGCAATCAATAGTGGCCTCCTGACTGACCCTCTTGAATTTGCTTCATTGTCTATGTAAATAATGTCATTGTACTGAATGGGTAGTGTGCAAAATGTTTGGCTTTGAGTATTATGTATGATACTTGAAACATCTGATGTGGTTCAGTGTGAATATACAGAAGGCAAAAGCTGCTTGAAAGCCCAATATTATAATTTTTTTTTTTTTAATACAATTTTCGATAAGCCTTAACTTGGAACATATGCTACTATGGGCTGTCTATTTTAGAAGATAAAGGCATCTAATAGCGTAGAACAATCCCTGAAAGTCTCAAGCATCTAGCAAAAGTAATGACCTTTTGTAATTTTTTTTTTTAGCAACACTTGTTTTTTGCAGTGAACTTAGGGCCACAACCATCTTTTTAAAGCCTTGGTATCTCAGAAGGTAAATATACAAGCCGAAAAATTTGCCCAGTAGTCATTTAGCACAACGACATAAAGTATGAAGCAAAGCTAAAGTGGTTAGATATGAAATTTTTCTATGATTTGTTGATTTGACATGGAATTACCCTATACTGAATTTTGAAATGTGTTTGGGGTATTACATAGTTGTCCAGTCTTGGCACTATGAAGTCTGTCTGATGCCTTGAGCTTGCAGCTGGTTTGCTCTGTTTGAACCCTTTCTGCTGTGCTGATTTATCTTTACTTTGTCCATTGCAGCCATACATCTGCAAGTTTGACGTGTACACCCGCCCCTGGGAGAACTATTATGAGGTCAAGAATGACTGCAGTCCCTGAGTCACTACTTTGGATTGGATTTACTTTCTGGAATCATGCAAATTACATGATTTACTTAGTTTAAGATTTTCTTAACATGATAACTATTTTGTGAGTAATAGGAGGTGATTGAAATCTATTCACATTTTAGAACCAGGTTTTTTTATACATTATTTTAAAATACTAACATTGCTGAACAGAATCAATGGTTCAAACTATGCAGTAATCTTGGAGTTTTAATAAATGATGGTTCAAACATCCTTGCAGTTCTTGTTTTCTTGATGGAAACACCAATAAGCGCTGATGTGATGGTTTCACACAGGTATTGGTCAATCATTTGAAAGATTGTTATGCCTTAAAATAAGATTTCCAGGGCATACTCTAGGTAATCATTCACAATTATTGACTACATTTCCCATGTGTGGGAACTGTAAACTGTATTTGGAGGAATGGTTTTAGTTTCATTACATTTTCCCTCCCTTATTATTCTTATGTTTTCTTAAAAATGGGATTCAGGGGTTTTTTTTTTTTTTTTTTTTTTTGACATCTCAAGTCTTATAAACTCACTCTGCCTGTTCTGTTCTCAGCATCACACTGATCTGTAATTAAATTTTTTGCAACACTTTTGTTAATAGAGTTTTTCTTAAAGTTTTGCTGAATGAGAAGGGTCTGTTGTCAAGCTAATGTAAATGCACAAGACCATGGAAGTAGTAGCTATTACATATTTCATTTTGTATTATATGAAGACGACTTTGTGGAGGCAAATTCTTGTCTTGACGTTTTGACATCAAACGTGTTAAATTATTTTGCTTTGTGTACTTGGTATTTAATTATTGTCCCATATTTTTAAAACCCCAAGACATGTTGACAACATTTATTTTTTGGAATGTAATTTTAGTCATTTGTACCATGGTATTAATTTACTATTTAGTTTACCTTTTTATTCCTTCTTCCCCAAATACATTTATTTTTGAAACCTTTGTCATGGAAATTTTATAAAGTGGCAGAGACATGGATACACATGAGATATGAGTTAGTAAGAGTTTATTTTCTCTATGCAGAGAAGCTCCCGCCCCTGTTGAAACCAAAAATTATACAGAAGGGCAGAAGCCTTGTGCAAGCACACCGGACATTTATAGTTACCTAGGCCCACCCCATTCCATGACTGTTGCTAGGCTGAGGAGTCCACTCTCCCAGCCTTCACATTCCAATACCCCTTGTCGGTCCACCTTGTGGCTTTTCACCCAGTTTCATTGGGCTGCATAGACCGTTAATTTACAGGACAGACCAAAAATACATTATTTTCCCATCACATCACCCTTTTGATTATTCATTAATCGCTCAGTTTTTACAGACATTACACAATACATCAAACTTAGACATTCTTGTACAAATTCACTGCAAGTCATCAGAAATGTGTAAGTTCAAATGGGTAACGATGGTTTTGCAGAGCATAGGCACTCCTACACATAATACCAATCAAGGCGAAGTTTATCAATGTCAGTGGTCACGATATCTCATCACAAGGTTGTGTTTCTGCTTCTCACTTCTACTTATCGTCGTGAATCAGAGTCTGAACTTGGATATGGAGCATCTACACCCTGATGATGCAAGTTATACCATTTGTGATGACACAGACTCATTAATAGCATTTACTATAAGTCTTCTGAGACAGGGTATAATCCAAGGCTAACATAGTTACTGATAATACAATTCCAGTTTACAATGACAACATTAATGCTTTCAAGTCACCAAACATTGAATCAAACCATCCAAACAGAGAGGTGTCCACTCCAGAATTGTCTGCGAGTTCTTTTTGAAAAGACTTCCTGTATGCCGGCTCTGGTGACTGAGCGATCTGGTGCTGTGATGTTAGGAATAAAAGTACAGCAAGAATCTCCAAACATTTGACATACACCTTCCTTTTCAGCTAACATGTCCAAGGCCATCCGTTTTTGCCAGGACATAAGAGACATGATGGAAAGTTGTTCTGCCACAGAACTACATTATTACACATCTGCTTGCATGTTTAGACGAGACTAACACCTGGCTGGCCCAAAACGTTTTAGATCTTAATGATTCAAAGACAGAGGTGATGGTGTTTGGACCTAGTGGCCCCTACAAGTCTTCTCCTGTTGATTTAGGCCCCTTGATGTCGTATGTTAAACCCGTAGTCAAAAATTATGGTTTTAAAATAGACAGTGATTTAAAATTGGATAGCCATATTGGTGCTGTGGTGAAGGATATCTTTTTTTAATTTGAGCTGCTTGGCAAAAGTAAAACCTTTGCTGTTGAGGCAGCAGTTTGAGACAGTAATCCATGTGTTCATTACATCATGGCTGGATTACAGTAATACAATATGTAGGAGTTAGCCAATCCTCTCTATCACATCTCCAGCTAGTCCAAAGTGCTGCTACTTGTCTTTTGACCAGAGCATGGAAAGTGGAGCATATTACACTAATTTTGGCAACACTGCATTGGCTGCCAGTGCATTTTAGAGTTCAATTTAAAATTCTTATATTTGTTTTTAATACCCCAGCTTTTATATATATATATATATATATATATATATATATATATATCGCTATTAATCGCATGATTATTCCTGCGTAATAATGCGAATTAATCACATTATTATTTGCTAAATTCAATAATGATTTCAAAAGTAGTGTATAGCACACTTTTATTTTACAAGTACGTACTGCTATATGAACAAAAGTGCAATACCATTTGGTGTGCAAACACTTTAAACAAGTAATGTGCAACAGCAGTATTTCCTTTACACAGTAGCGGTTAAAATATTTTTTGTAAATCTCATCTTCAAAATTAATGTAATCAAATCAAATATAAAACCAAAGCTATTTTGCCACTACCGGGGTATTAATGTTTTATCCTGTTTGTTACAGAAAAGCAAGTTACTCACAGAGCCCTGAGCCACGATCATAACATTATAACAGGCACCTTCTGAGCAATTTAACATTTATAAATCTTTTTTTTTTTCTGAACAGATACCAGCAGAAACATTTTTTTTCTTTTATCAGGGACCAGCATAAACAGTCTATGTTCAGGTGAAGTGGTCAAGCACAAAACAGTACACAGCTGTTATTTACTGCACAGGGTTCTTTTTAGTCTGTGAAGGCCATGCTTATACTGGATTTCCTTTGGAGAATCTCAGTCGAAAAAAGAAAAAACTATCCACTTTGCTATGGCATTTGTTAGGTTGTCTTTCTTTTGTTTATCTATACTTCTCCCATACATCTAACGTAGTCTGCCGAAGCCTTCCTCCAGTGTTTCTTGTGTGATTTGCCGGCATCACCAGTATGTATTGTATTTAAGTGATATTTCAGACTCGAAGTACTCCGGTGATGTGAAAATTCAACTTTCCAGAAATAACTTTGGTTCTATCGACTCCGACGTCTGGAAGATATTTAAAATGAAAATGTCCATGCGAAAACGAGTGTCATTGAAGAAGTTCATGTTAAATACTAACGAAAGGAAAGACATCACAGTGAGTAAAAACATGACAGCGAATCCAAACATCGTAAATTAAGTGAAATCAGTAGTGTTAGTAAAAGTCGTTCAAGAGAAAGAACTCCCGAGATTTTCCTTCCAAACAACCTTCCTCCTCCCTCACGCCAGCCCCGACTCTTTTCAAAGGTAAAGAGCAGGTTAATTTGTTTTATTTTTACTTTATATCGTGTATTAATCATTATTTGTTTTATATATTAGGGACAATAATGTGTACATAAAATACAATTAAATTATTTTTACATTAATATTTTTGGATGGGTGGAACGGATCATCCGACTTTACATTATTTCCGTATGGGAAAATTCGCTGTGCTGTATGAATTTATTGGATTACGAGCACTTTCAATTCAATTTATTTTTATATAGCGCCTTTCGCAACAGCATGCCTCAAAGCGCTTTACAGAGAAAGTTGAATAAAATAAATACAAATGAATGAATGAACTTTCCCGGAACGAATTATGATCGCGATCCAAGGTTACACACACACACACACACACACACACACACACACACACACACACACACACACACACACACACACACACACACACATATACATATTGCATCAGACGTTATCAAAACTAAGAGTGTAATGCCGAGAACGAGCGGCCGGGGTTTTGGCTCCTACTCGCAGATAAAGTCTGTTTATTATCGATACTAAACAAAGCAAAGTCCGCATTTGTCTGTGAAGGTTCTCAGTCACGCACATCACGGTTAAAGTCCGTAGTAAAACAGGCGAGAGGTCGAAGATCCGTAGAAGTCAGTCCGAGACGAGTGTTGGATGAGAGAGGAGGAAGGCTGGTCAACAGGTAAGACGGGGGTTAATGTGGGGGGGGGGTACCAGACAGAGGACACGCTGACTATCCACCCGCTCAATAAACTGCATGACGCGTAATACTTCGCAGCGTTCTGTTCAGACCGGCCCTTTATCTCACGGTCTGAATAACTACGGCTGCCAGACACTAAAGATGGGGCGTGACTAGAGCCAGTAACGTGTCAATTAAAATCAGACATTTGTCAAGATCAGATTAAAATATGATTGCGACCTCAAAAAAATTATACCGAGTAAATGTAAGTTTTCAAGACGTCACATTGGTTCAACTCGAATTTAAGTTAATTTCGAATTTAAGTTAATTTAACTTCCATCAGATCTACTAACAATAAAATGTTATGTTTGGCTGCTCTGAGTCAAACTCCAAGGCAGTTTTCAAATCCCAGTCCATCCCTCCACAGCACAACTCCTCTGTGGCACCCTTCCAGCAGGTTGTACTCTATGCAGCTGTGTTTGTGGCCAAGGCCTAAAGACGGCTGTGTGTATCAACTTACACATTGCTAATGTTTGCCAAGTCAGTTATCTTAAATCAGTTCTGTGATGGGCTTCAGCCAGAGGTACAACCATAGTCAAGTTTATGTCATTTAAGCACATTTAAGAACAGGAGCTGACCAAAGCGCTATACAGTATTAAATCAAGAAATATCCACAAATACATAAACAAGACCCAGAGCAAATTAGAACAAGTAAAAAAAAAAAGTGAAACAACTAATTAAAGAAAAATTAGATAGAATAAAATGCTAAATAAAGTGAAAATAGATGACTCAGCTGGAAGTGAAGGCCAGTGAGAAAAAAATGGGTTTTGAGTCTGGATTTAAAAATTTCTAGTGTAGAGGTAGCCCAGAATTTTGGTGCAAAAACCGTGAAAGCATGATCACCTTTTAGTTTCAGTCTCGACCTGGGAATGGACAACAGCAGCTGGTTAGAATATCTGAGCATCCTGCAGGGAATGTGAGAATGTAAAAGTTCTGAAAGGTACAATGGGCCAAGCCATGATGAGACTTAAAAACAAGTACCAAAATTTTGAAATCAATCCTAAATTGAACTGGGAGCCAGTGGAGAGATTTAAGGATAGGGGAAATGTGGTCATGTTTGCAAGTGGCCGTCAGAAGTCTAGCCACAGCATTTTAGACCAGCTGCAGATGGGAAAGGGAGGACTACCTGCATATAAAGAATTGCAGTAATCAATGCGAGAGGAAATGATGGCATAGATCACTTTTTCAAAGTCTGCAAAGGATAAAAAGAGCTTAACCTTTGACAGAATCCACAACAGAAAGAAGCATGTTTTGTCTTCATTTAATTTCACAAAGTTTGTGAACATCCAGGCTTTGATGTCATCTAAACAGGCCAGGAGGGACCTAATGGAATTATTAGCATCATGTTGCTTTAATGGCATATAAATCTTCTTGTCATCAGCATAACAGTGAAAGGAGATGCCATGCTTGCTCAGAATGGATCACAGTGGCAGCATATATAAGGAAATGAGAATGGGGATAAGAACAGACCCTTGTGGTACCCCACAAGTGAGGGAACCCTGTGAAGAGGAGAGTCAACCTAAGCTGAATGAGAAGGTCCTCTCATAGAGATAGAATTTAAACCACCTCAAGGCTAATCCCCAAATACCATAGGCATTTTAATGCAGCATAAAAGCATACTGTGGTGCACTGTGTCAAAAGCAGCAGTAAGGTCTACTTTCAACTTTGACTTTTTAAAAGAGGCTGCACCACAGCATGCATAAAGGCCACAGGGACAACCTGTCTCAAGACAACGGTGTATTATGGTCAAGATACTAGGCGCCGTTGTATCTAGAACCTCGTTGAAAAGGCAGTATAGAATGACATCTACAGGGCAATTTGTTGGATTCAGATGATCAGTAGTTTTGTGCAGAGTAGAGAATCAAACTGACACAGGGTAGCTGAATAAGGCAGGGTGACAAAGATAATGTGCAGGGGCAGTAATGTGCATTTTGATGTCAGCAATCTTAAATTTTAAAAATTATGAGAAATTTCTCACAGTTGGCGGGGGTCTCATTGAAGCATGTGGTGTCGGTGGGATAAATAACACTGTTGATTGTCTCAAACAACACTTTTGGTGTGTGGCATTTAGTTAGGTTTACAGCACTTGGGTTTAAACAGTGTGATAGTATCAAGAATGTCAGAGTAGGAAGAACTGAACAGAGCAAGAAGGTGCTCAGCACTCATATGCAAAGTGACAGTCACAATCACATTGTTCTGGTCAGATTTCAAGTAAGCAGTGAAGGATAGTTCGGTGTGATTGTGCAAGACAGCTGAGGTAGAACATGAGGTTTACCAGTCTAGGAGTTTTACAGTTGCTGAGAATCCTAAGAACAGTGCAGGACATTGCCTGGGGCCCTAAACTGGGAGGGGCTCTTTAATGGAAGTTAATGTATAGCACATACTGCAGTGACAAATCTGCAAAAATCCCCTTGAAGAATTTTGCATAGGGCCTCCAGAGTCTAGAATCGCCCCTGGCTACAGTCCATTTATTACTTTTATTCAGTTCTAATTTTGTTACACCACTGTTTACACAATGCAGTTGCATGCTCGTCAAGTTTGATATTTCCAAACAAATATCTTATCTATTATATGCATTCATTTTTCCACTTCCAGACATTAACAGACCAGTTGCAACGACGGTCTACAGATTGACAAGTCTCTTAATTGATCACAGCATAACAAGAGGGTAATGAAGGTTCTAACCGAAAATGAAATGAAGGTGGCAGCAAAAATCCTAAAGGGTTTTCTGCCACACTCCCAACAAGTGAGTACATTCCCAAACGATGTTGGGTAGCAGCATGTGACGTTTATGAGTGAACATATATGCTCAACAATACAGGTAATTCTAATTTTCTGTTTTTTTTAGATGTATGGACACGTTTTTCTAATGAATAGATTAAAATCTGACCCAAAGGAAATTATAGTGGATACCTGGCCAGATTTCAACACCATACTTTGCCGGGCACAGATAAAGACGGTATTACTGAGGAGTTTTTGATCACTGTTTTTCTCTCATTCAAAGTTGAATATATTGATAAAGTACTTAATTTTTTACAGGAAGGAGACCTCTTCAAAGACTGGTGTATATTTTCCAAAGATGAGGATTCTTTAAGGAAATTTCTGGCAGAGCCTGGGGTTATAAACAGGGAAAAGTATATCTGTCTGGGTATTTAACTGAAATGTTCATATTTCAAAATCTTCATTTCTCATGTAACCATTTCATAACTAGTAAATGCATTGATTACGCAGGAATATTGGACTTAGTACAAGTACTGGCACGGTATTTGGGAAGGCTCCCAAAAAACTATTTACTGCAGCATATATGTACTAAATATGACATTTACAGTATACATCTATATGAAAGTCGGTTTTTAGACCTGCCCTAAAACATCTGTGGTACTTTTTAAAATAATGAACTATTGGCTTTAAAGAAAGTATTGTGAATTTAGCTATTTGTGGGCTTATCCCGGTCCCTTACCCTCCACCCTACAGCTACAGATTTGTTATACGAGAACATTTTGAGGGCTCATGCTGAACATAAGGGCATCCCATGGAGAAGACTGGCAATGTGCTACTTGCTGAAACTGCAGGACATTAGCGATCTTCCCGCTTTAGACAGGTACCCTAAAACAGTAAAGTTTACCAAGAATGGATATTAACCACAGCCTGTTCTTCTTCATGTCCTGTACATCACAGCTCACAAGTGTAGACATCTGTTCTTCTGTCTGTTTCTTTGCAGTCTGCCGCTGAGAATGTCTGCACTTGATGAGTCCCACGTGGACCTGGTGAATAAAACCTGGAAATTTGGGCACGAGAAGCACAGCCTCACAATGATCCGGGATATGATCCGCCACTTCCCGACTTGTTGTTTGTGGGACAAAGAGGGTCACGTGGTGGCGTGGATTCTCACTTATTCCTCAGGTGCCATGGGGATGCTCTATACAATGCCAGAGCACCGGGGGAAGGGCTATGCTAAAATCCTGATCAGCTCCATGTCAAGGAGGCTCCAGAATGAAGGCTACCCAGTCTTCTGCTTTGTGGAAGAGGAAAATAAATTGTCCTACAGGCTGTTCAAAAGTCTGGGCTTTACTGAGGACCCCGCATACAGAGAAGCCTGGTTTATTTTTAATTACTTGTAAAACCAAGCAACTGGAGTTTTTCTGAGCATGTTTACAATTCCTGCCCTGTGGCGGGTTGGCACCCTGCCCAGGGTGTCCCCTGCCTTGCGCCCTATAATTGTATAAGGTGGTATTGCAAATGGATGGATGTCTACAATTCCTTATCACTTAGAGAGCAGAACAGAGACAACTGTTTCAAAAGTATAGAGAAAAATTATCATACATTGAGAATCAAACTTACTGAGAATTCTCCCTAGCAAAATTAATAGTAAAAATACATGAGCTAGTAGCAATTGCAAGATACTGAGAAATATATATATTTAAATGTTAATAAAATAATTTAAAATATGACAGTGCAGATTATTATAATTGTTAAGTAAATTTGGGGGGGGACATTCTGCAGGTAGCTAGTTATTTGGCTTGGTGGTTTGAAAAATAAACAAATGTCTATCATAGTCAGCCTGGTGGCTCAATGGGTAAAACATCAGGCTGGGCTGCAGAAATTTCCCAGTTCAAATCCCAGCCCAGTCACCTGGTGCATCCTTGAGCAAGACGCCCAATGCTAGCTCAATGTAACCCGTATGTGAAATGTAAGTCACTTTGGATAAAAGTGTCTGCCAAACAAATTAAATGTAGTCAGTCTCACATCTACTTATTTTCCTGCATATATGTACATTGAGTAGTGAGAAGAATTCAACTTTTCATTGACAAAGAACTTGCACATTTAACCTCAATATTGTACTGTTACTATAACAAACTGTCACCAGACACAAGGTTGCCCTATCCAGTTCTGTCTCATGTTCCACATATCACATCACTTATTTTTTTCTGTGAGGTTCAGTCAGAAACATTAGTACAAAATCACTGACATTCCCCTGAAAGTTATAGGAATTTACAGAATGAAAAGCATGTTTTAACACAATCCATTTCAGTATTTTAACTGTTTTATTGCCCTGGTATTGCTGTTGGCTTATCAAGTATACAAAATTTAATTTCATGATTCATAGTGCCCTCAAATCTTGACTTGCATTCTCAAAAGTTAAAACATGCCCTAACACGTCCCAACCAAAGTAACACAGTCAAAACTAATCATAAGGAAATAAAGGCAGCAGTTTTCTGGTTACGAGTACAGGGTTTTCACTTTCCTTTAAATCACTGGTGGGGACATTATTCAGCAAAAAATAAAAGGGAAGTGAACCGGTATTACACAAGCTGAGGAAACAGACTGACGTTTGTGTCCTTTTGCAGACCTTTAGTTCATGTGATGTCCTGCTTGGGTTTATTAGTCAGACCTGAGAAACGAAAATGAGAGGACATGCCGACACCATGCTCAGTAAGCTGTCCCACACCTGCCCTGGGCTGGGCCCACCCAGTCAACACTCACCAGCACAAACAAACTTACTGGCCACATTGCAACACTACATAATCCGTCAAAAAAAAAAAAAAAAAAAACCTTAAGAAGGGCTCCACACCCTGGTCTTGTTTCAGATGTATACCGACCTCCACTCTAGCCAGGTTTTTAATTTATTAAACCTGAGCTCTCTACATAAAGATCTCTTTAATAAGGACACAGCCTGGATGGGGCACTAATGCAACACAGGACACACTAATCCCCTGATTCAGTTGCACACCAGCGGAAATTAAAAATAGCCAATTCACCTTAGCTGCATGATTTCAGACTGTAGAAAGAAACTGAAGCATGCAGGAAGATAACATTTAAATTCCACCTACAGAGTGTGAGGCAATAATTCTACTCACTAAGTGAGTGTGCCACCCCCTTACGAAGTTGCACATTTAGCTGTTGTTACATCCTTTAAACATAAGAAAAAATGTGGTATTACTTGATTCAATACTTTATCAAAACCTCGGTCATTTTAATCTGGAGCTAACGACTCAGTTTTGTAATATTCACTCCACCACCTTCTTAAATTTCTCCTCTTCTGCACAGGTCTGAGAATATGTTCTCACAGGATCATTCACCAAAATGTGGTGAATTAGTCACATTTCCCAGATATTTTCAACGGAGACGTATTGTTAGTCAAATTCCTATGTAGCACAGTAATTTTTGTTGGTGGTTTAAATAAATAATCAATAGACTAAAAAGAATGGGCATGCAGTTGCCCCTCTCAGTTAAGGAAAATCGACCATAAATCTCAGTAGATTTTCAAGGTCTGGTTCCAGCAGACCACACAAAAATATTGAAATGGGTTAGTTAGCTGGCACTTTCAGCCACCTGGTTCAGTAGAAGGTGTGTGGGGGGGGGTGTCAGTGGAAAACATCCAGCTGGGACCTTCAGCCAGGATACAGGTCTTGATGGACTTGGAGAATGGTACAGAATAATTATTTCACTGCCCCTTTTTCCTTCTCACTGTAAAAGAAAAAAATAATAATAACATTAATTATATATACATACACATACATACATACATACACACACACACACACACACACACACACACACACATCTCTTGATTACTGCCATGCAACAGTGGCTCTGCAATGAGAAACCTGAATATTACCGACAACCTCTCTGCCTCTCTTCACTGCTACATACCAGCTGTAGTCACATGGGGCTCTTAAAACAGGCTCATCTTTGGTCATGAGCTGCTGTTTGGTTACTGCTCTCAGGCATCAAACTCACAAAAACAGGAAAACAAAACCAGGTGACATCCCTTTACAGTTTATGTACAAATATGCTAAGGTACTAAGCTATTTTCTTGGCAATTCTTTAATGCCTAGAATGACATCTTCCATTTTCACAGAGACAAAGTTCCCGAGGCCCATAGTGACTTTATGTGTTGCACTTGTTTCAATCTTCAGAGGGGAAACTCTAAACTGGATTTGTAGGAGGACAATTCTGAACCTAACTGCTAAACCTAACTCCAAATCCTCTTAATGACTGCATAATGCACCTAGCTTTGACCGTATCGGAATGCTGACCTTTATTCTCTAGACTCTCAAAAGCACATTTTGTCTAATCTCACACAACACAACAACATATTTGTGAAGAAACTGGCAACAAAATGATACATTTCAGTGAACAGACTTCAGTAATTATTTTTCTTCTCCATATCACACCAAAAAGAACTATACAATATTTTTGTTCCTATCTGTATTGGTGTATTAATGTTATACAGCTTTTTCAAAAACAAAATACATGTATGTATTTTGTATTCACATTGATATTAATTGGACATCCAATTAAGACAACAGACCAAGTAGCATGCATTGGATATAACAGCATCAACTTCATGAAACTGATTTAGCAACCACAGAGTTCCTTCAGATGGGATTTTACACAAAGGTCAAAACTAGGTTTTATAGTACCTGGGTTCTAGGGCCAATGTACGGCCTTTCTAGTAGCCGTTGCAGTTGGTAACAGGAGTGAACCAGTTTTAACGCTTTCAGACAGAGTCTATGCCAATGATATGCAACAATTCTTTTATTTCCTTCCATGAATAAATATTTAAAGTCAGCTTCTTATCGCTCATATTGTTCCAAGCATGTAAAATATATTCCAAAAATGTCATACAAACATTTTCCAAGTTTCAGTTTCCATCCAGCATACTACCCTGCAGCATGGTCAAAAACCTGTTTCCCCATTACCACCTCTCCATTATCCACTAGGGCACAATTATACAAACAAAGCAGTGCCCCCTACTGGACAGGAAGTTAAAATGCATATGGCTCTTACAGCCAAAAAAGAGCCTTACAGAGAAACATACGAGTACTTAAAACCAGTTAAGACATACAAACACTGAAATTGCTTTTGTAAAATTACAATTTTGCCAAAAATGGACTATGATGAATGTCTACTTATAAAGTTAAACCATTCATACACCCACTTTCCCATTTATACACCTACATTCTGTGGATACCAGACAGACTGAACCAAATTATTCTCTAAATGCATATGTGGCTCATAAAAATGAGGTGGGTTTATCTGCTTCTGTTCCCTTCACGGGGAGTAGCAGAAAGTGGACTTCTGATGTTTACTGCAAACCAAATTAACTAGATTGCCACCAAGTGGTAGAACAGGGAAGCTGCAAGCAATTAGTTTTAGTGGATCTTATTTCACACAACATACAAATTTCTGTAATCTTATGCAATATACAATAGTGATAGAGTGTTTAATTTCCAATACAGCATTTGTTGTTGGTTTTTGGGTTTGCCAGCTGTTTGGGTGAACACTTGGCTCCCTGCATACTGAAGAGCCGATGGTGGTCTTCCTAGGCGATAAGAGGACCAGGGCATATCAACCTGGTTTGCTATAACCAAATAAAAACAAAAAATTGTGCTTTCCATTAATTTCAATATAAATGTAATTTCGTTAAAACATCTGATTTGTATGACTTGTGTGTCAAGTGTGTAAAGATAATATTTCACTAACAAACTGACAATGCAATTAGTATTTCTGTTAGAAGGCCCAGCCTGTTCAGCGTTGGAAATGTTGTCACTGTCCCTCCCCCTTGGCCTATAATACTGTGTTACCAATGTGAATGTTGTCACAATCTTCTTCTTGGTCAGTAATGTTAGGCTGCCTGGTGGCTCAATGAGTAGAACATCAGGCTGGGATGCAAAAGTTTCCCAGTTCAAATCCCAGCCACCAGGCGTGTCCTTGAGCAAGACACTCAATGCTAACTCATTGTAACCCGTATGTGAAATGTAAGTCGCTTTAGATAAAAGTGTCTGCCAAATTAATAAATATAAAAGTGTCTGCCAAATTAATAAATGTAGATAACACAGTGTTACCAGTGACACTGGCAACAAGGATGTTGTCACTCTCTCCTCCTTCATCTGTAATATCAGATAGTGTTTCAGTACAGTTGCACTTTTTTATCCTCTTTGCCATTGGCCAGCAACACACCTCTTCTCATGTGAACAAGTCACCCTAAACGTATGGTTCATTAAGGGCATTTCTATATGCAAGTGTTACAAATGTTCACTAGCACAAAGGATAAGGATTACAATTTATCAATAATTGCTACTTTTGGGTGTGTGTTCAACTTGCCTAAGCATGTTGATAAATTCTTGTCAATTTTTTAGGGTGAGACCAGTTTAAATTTCTTACATATGACAAAGGTACGAAATGCCAATAAACGAGAGGCCTGGATTTCAAAGTTTATAGTAGAAGTTAAGTTTATACATGATGTAACAGCCTTATGCCAAAATTTTTTAGGTTTTATCCCTCATTAACTGATTTCAGTTTTTTAGATAACACAAACAATAGATAATTTTCGCCAACTCATTTTGGGTATTGGGGAAGGGTGAAAAAATTCATGTGAATGATTTTGGCATAAGGTTGCAACACACAAAATGGGAGTAGCAATAGGTACTGAACACACTGTGCACAGAGTAAAGTGGGGTCTGAACACACTGTACAGTGTCTACATACCTCCCTGTCTACGGTCCTTGTGACTGGCCTGTCCTGTGGACACGTTCTGCCTCCAACTCCTTGGTCAGGCTGATCTGATCCTTAAGCTGCTGAAGGTTTGCCTTCTTCCGCTCCAGTCTCTCTAGATCACGAACCACTCCCTCACGAAGTCTCTGGTGAAAATGGTGAAGGGCAACTTATCAGCATGTGGCAGACATTTCTACTGCAACCAAAACAATCAATAAGGGTCTCATGTACGAAACATACTATAGCCCCATTTTGTATTACTATAAATGTATTGAAGTTCTTTATTGCAGATGCTGTTTATTGGCCTTGAGTACACATACGTGTTACAACACATACATGCATAGGCGGACTAGTAATAAGGACACTGTCAAAAGCTGGAGCAGCTGGCCGACCATAAGACCTACTATCTATCAGGGGTGGATTGGTAGTCTGGTATACCGGTAATTTTCCCGGTGTGCCGACGCACTTTGGGGCCAATACAATGTATTTTTACATGGACAGATTCTAGATTGTATAATGCCAGGCCTGATTTTTTGTTTACATGGGCCGACGACAGTCATTTGGGTCTATTGGTCGTTTTCGAAAACATGATCCATTTTAATAAATAATTATTTAAAAACAAAAAACAATACAAATGAAAAAGCATCCGTCATGACATCTGCTAAGCTAAATTCAAGCATAAAGCAAACACCTGCTACACATTTCAGTAAAACCGTTTCACGCGGTATCAGATTGAACAGTATCCTGCATCCCAACATATTAAGGCAGCGTTGCTATTTCGGACAAAACTTTGGTTTTTTTTTTTTTTTTAACCAGAGACGTAGTTACCGCTCTCTCCCAGTTTTGCTTGACATGCACACCAACGACTGTAGCGACTGTGAGTCCAGCTGATATACCAAAAACTACCTTTGAAATTGTGGACATACTTGTAACACAGCACTTAAAAATCGACACATTCAGTTTATTCACTCCGTAACACTAAGGTGACCCGTCACGTGACCGAGCGGATACATTTTAGTCTAAAACAATCGAACACAGATAATGTCGAGTTACTCGTGTTGCACAGTAGTACTTCTTTCTTTTGGTGTTGAGCCGCAGAGCCATTGAATAGAGTTGAATCGGTACAGTGAGGTGGATAAGGGTTTTTGGACTATCCACACACACATTTAATAATTTGCATTAAAATGACAGCACTGCAGTAACTATGTGTTATATACAGAATACTTATTAAAAATATAATAAACTTAATGGAATAAAACAGCGCACGTGTTATTATTAGTGTTTGTCTTGACAATGCTGATGTACCCTGTGGCTGAGTCTGCTTTGAACCTTGGGTAGCAACCCTCCCATGTGGTTCTAGACAAGTGCTGGAGTGCCACTAGCCACTGTATATATGAAGCAGGATGGCTGCCATATAAGCGAGGCTAACCAATACTTGCAGTGTTCATAGTTTCTGTGCTCGTGTTCTCCTCACCCTGTCTGATCCCTCTGTTGTTCCTCTACACTGGCTTGGTTGATATCTGGCTCTTTATGTATGTTTGCAGTTTATGGGCTCTCCTGGGACCTTCTGGTTTCCTGCAAGTGCTCTAATTTCTTCCCATATGTCAAACACAAGTCCAACCTGCCCCTAGCATTAGTACTTGACTGTCATGCCAGCCTTTCTGGAGTGTATCCTGCCTTATAACCCCTCCCCCTCCCTAGTCCACATCTTAATTTGACATCAACTTTCAGAGAATGAGCATCTGCAAGTGCAAGACAAATAGCTGTTTTTTAACTCAATCTTTAATGATTTTTCTTTTCTTTGAATAATGAGAACTAATTTAGTATTAAGCATAGCACACTCAACATTTAAGGTCACATTCACAAAATTTAATATAGAGAAAAGACACTTAGTGTTAATAGAAAAAATTAGTTTTATTGAGAACCTTAGCAGCCTCCTGAAGCTGAACAGCACATATGATGTTCGTAATGAATAATAAAAAAAAAAAAATGCTTCCCAGCTGGAAAAACACTGTACACTACCTTTAGTATCTACTGAAAATGCTCTAAAGCAAGTCAGACCTTATCCAAAAATTCTTCAAGTCTGACTAGCCATCTTGTCCAGTACTCAAGACACAAATCATGTTCCATGAAGTGGGCATGAGCAGGTGAACCGTCCTTGTACGCGACCACAATCAAACCATTTTGAACCTAAAAACAAGGAAAAAACCGCTTTAATATACTAAAAATGAATTCTCCCAACAAAAATAGCAACAAAAAGGCAGACTGACCTGATAATTATAATTATCATCACTGTTAATAGCACCCATGTAAGCTGCGACCTGGAGTGGGTTGTCGTATGTGTTTTGAAGGTAAGGTTTGGGCTTCTCTGATGTCTTCCAATCAATTGCACACAACTCCCCTCTGTAACAAACAGTACATGGATGCTCATTTTGGAAAAATGTATAGGTGGAATATAACACGAAATGCTCAGCTTGCATATTAATTGCTGTCATACAGTCAAGTAAGGACAAATCAATATTTAGCATGCCAAATATCAAATTCATGACTAATTAATTCCATATAAACTGACATAGGATTCTGCTGCCCTTAGTCCTCTTCATAGTGAATAACATCATTGTGAATGACAATATTAACACGTTCTCACCTATATGTAGCTATGCAGTCCACCAGGCCCAAATAGTTGAGATACTGATGCTGCACAGCACTCTCAATGGCCCTCACTCCATGAATGTCCGTTAGAACATGCTGGACACTTTCAATGTACCCATCCACCAACTCCGAAGACACAGATTCCTCTGGTGATGCGTTTCCCGAAGTCAGTATGCCCTCTAGAGCTGAGTGGAAACACCTGCCTTGTCTGAAAATATCTGACAAAAGCCACTGTTGTTAACACATCGGTATGACAGCAGCTACAATTATTATAGGTAAGTCAACCAGAGCAAATCGACTTCTAGTACAATTGCTTTGATGCTAGCCATATGACATAATATTAAAGTAAAAACAAAAAGTCTTGTACTTAAGGTGTATTCCTTAAAGCCTTCTTCTCCCAGCTCCAAAATCATCCTTTCCCTCCAACGCTCCAGATAAAAGGACTGCTCTGGGGGCATTGTCTGTTGGAGTATTCGAGTTACACTTGGAATTGTGGAGTTCTTGGGACCCCTCTGCAGAGCAATGTGAGTAGGAGGTTTTTGGTCTTCTTCCTCAGGAGGAGTCAGTGTCTTATCTGAATATACTAAGGGATGAAGGCTTCTAGGAATCTTGCATGTCGGTTCTGAAACTGGTTTTGATTTGATAACTGGACCAAAAAGCTGTTCATCTTGCTCCAGGAGACTTGTTGGAGTTTGTGAGCTAGTTCTAGAGGACACAACTGATCTCACCAGGACGGAATACTTCTCTGTGTCTACTGAGCTGTACTGACTGGACTTCTTACGGGCATTCCAGTGGCAGGAGGATGATAGACACGCCACCGGACCACATCTACAAAAAGGAATCGACGTGGCTAATAGCTTCTTCACAGCCACTTTCCTTACTTGAAAAAAAAAATGAAATAACTTCATAACTTAAAGAAAAAGGCGCGGACTATAAACAAATCTGTTGTGTTAACCGTTCTTCATTCTTCGTTGTCGATGTATGAAGATTCTAAAATACAAACAGCAGCAAAACTATATTTACTGCATGAGCTATAGAAAATCTGCCATTTAGATCTACCAGTCGTTTTCGAAAACATGAACCAATTTACAAAACAAGATATATAATACTATAACAATGTGATTTAATAATAAATAATTATTTAAAAATAAAAATTCAAAGTTACCACTCCGATCTCCTGCCCATACAACGCGCCAGTGTCTGCAACTTCAGTCGTAAAATGAACTGGGCGTTGGGTATCGTAGTTTTAATCAATTAGTTGTCCCTAGTATTTCACCGTTAGGGCCTACATATCCCATAACTCTGTAAAAAAAAAAAAATTCTGTGCTTCAAATAATTTTGTCCGTACTTCATGCACGGAACCAAACTATGAAAAGAACCAATATAATGTATTCCGCCCACTACATTCCTTCCAGCTGAACGAAGAAGTAGGGTCTTTGCGGAATCAAGGCTGAAAACATTTTGATTGACAAGCAGAGAGAGTAATAGGAAATAGCGATCCACGGATAGCCTGCCCAATACGAAACATTTGTAGCTGGGTTTTGAACAAAGTTGTTGGAAGTCAAAGAGTGACAGGGACGCTAAGGGTGGTTGACAATAATTTGGATAAAATACCGCTACAGTTAAATGAACGATATTTGCAACAGTTTCTTTCATTAATTTCTACCACGTCTTTATAAAATGGCATTGACTCCAGACGAAAACGAGAGAGACAAAGTAAGTCTAGACACGGCTAGGTCGTAGCTAATGCCCAAAACAAAGCGATACTTTCTTTTTCTAAAATGACAGTATTCTTTTTTACTCGAATGTGCTATGTTGTTTATCTTATGTATCTAAATATATAATGGCATTTTCGTTAACCTACTCCTCTTCACATTAATTGCATAAATGTTTTAAGTGAAGTTCAACTACCTGTCTAAATAGCTATCACGATTTTGCAAGACGTGTCGCATGCATTTGTGCCAGCAATAATGTTTGAAACATGACTGCTTATCTTGCAAGCTATCTGCATTTTGAAAGACTGTCTATTCGCCAACAATTTATGGAAAATGTTTGTATAACAGAGCTGTTCTATGTAATTTTTAAAATCATGTATACTATAGAATGCTGATTACACGTTTTTTATTCGTAACTAAATTTCGCATCATTGGTAGCGTTTCATTGTCAGAGACTTGCTGTAGCCAAAGACATTCCCGCGTTTATCTGTGACGTTGTTAAAGCTTTTAAACGGGTTTATGCTCCTTCACGCTCATGTCACGCGTCTGTCATGTGCTCGTTGATTTTTGGAGCCTGGCCTTGAAGCATATTTACTTTGACTGTTGTACTGCATACTACCTAATACTAATATGGGATGAAATATTCCAGCCGCGTATCAGTAACCGTCTCCGGTTGTATTTTTTCCAAAGTTTGTGGTTTTGTATATATTTAGGCTATCAGTTGTGAGGACTCATGAAACTCGTGTCTCGTAAATGCTTACTACGTTTGGCTTCCCACCGTAGAAGTTTGGGTACTTGCTGAATTAGTAATTAAACGTGCTGAAGTCTGCATTAACACAAACCGTTGGATACATGTTCTCTTGCTCAAGAGTGTCATGAGTCACATTACAGTAAATGTCGGTGAATCTGCACATCTAGTGTGACAAGATGGTCCCTGACGTAGTGCAGTAATGCACTCAATTTAAAGCTGTCACAGTCCTTTTTGCATGCAGAATGTAAGTGTAGCAAAAACATATTAATGATTCCATTCATCCATCAATTTTCCATACTGTTTATCTAACACAGGGTTGCGGGAGAGCCTGGAGCCTTTTCCAGAAAGCTTACAGCACAAGGCAGGAGACACCCTGTACAGGGTGCCACCTCATCGCATGGCACGATAATTTACACATACAAATACACACACACCCAGTCAGACACTATGATGTAACTCTTTAATCTGTAGCAAAAGTACTCATGCCTCTTGTGATTGGGTGGTGATGCACATACATTTTTGAAAGCATCGCTTTCGCAGTTTTTTTTTAACATCTGCTTTTTAAAGTGTTCCTGCTGGGCATTCCAGAGGAAATGAGGGCTTCCACTTTATCTGTCGACTTATTTCTGCTGACACAGCAGACAGATGTTATCCATTGGTCTGGGTTTCGGTAAAGAAGAGAATTCAACTCTTACTGCCCTCCCAATCTTTTTGTGACTTCATACAAATCACATTATCTTCAATATATACACACACATTAAAAATCTAATTCAATAAAGCCATGTTTTTATGTTGCCAGATTTAGCCTTATTATGGACCTTAACTGACAAAACAGGTTCCTGGTCTTTGGTTCAGGAAAATTGGTCAAAGCATTCTATGAATGAATTGTGTCCACCATTTCAGCTACCTCTACATGCCTTGCTTTCTCTTTCCTTCCAATGAACCTGCTGCATTTCCTGTAGTGCTGTCATGTGTCACCTCATGGATTTATGGGAATTTTAAACATTGTGCTGCCAAACACCAGTCATAACCAATAATGTGGAGTTACCAGCACACGGGGCAACATGCAAGCGGTGCACTGAGAGACACTGCTGTGGAAGGTCATTATTTTCATTACACTTTCATTAACAAAGATGAAGGGGAAAAACAGTTTTGTGAGAAAACAAACAACATTGCAAATAACAGGAAGGTGTGTGTTTTCAAACAGCAGTTTTTATTTTTACCCCCCCCCCCTTCTCTCTTCTAGATAAAGATACATGTAAGATAAAACTTGTTTTGTATGACAATGTATTTTTGAACCAAGAGGTAAAACACGTATCTTTCATACTGATTCATTTATTACTGAGGAGTTTGTGTGATTTTTTTTTTAACAAGGTAAATTACTATGGAAAAATTGCCATGACTATATTGTCGATGATGTTTCAGAATGTAAACTTTAATGTGATTAATGACTGCTGATTTTTTTTTTTAGTATTACAGCAGATACTCTTGAATACTTTAAGCTTAGATGAAGTGTGACATGCCATGCTTTGATATGTAGTCTTCAATTGATATGCTGCACCTAGACTATTCTGAAAAATTACTGGTTTTGCTAAGCATGCCAGTTACTACAACTATTTATACAACATGCTAGTTTTTATTGATTATTATTTTTTTATTCTTTCTTTGGACTGATCAAGTGTCCAGTGCTAAAATCTACAAGTTCAGTGGCTGTTTTCAGTGCTAATATTGCATTGTAATCAATTTCTACTCACTGCCATTTTCTTTATTGCTTTGGAATTGCATGTTATTTACAACATGTGCATCACTGTAAAACATACCTTTAATTAGCATTGCTCATTCAGCAACAACACAAG
Organism: Chitala chitala; assembly: GCA_025773905.1. NCBI lineage: Eukaryota > Metazoa > Chordata > Actinopteri > Osteoglossiformes > Notopteridae > Chitala > Chitala chitala. The sequence goes on from JABJVR010045486.1 coordinate 26,374, forward strand.
TCAGTCGTGCAAGGGATGGCACCACTTTGTAAGGGCAACTGTAGTTGTTTGTAAGGGCTAGACGTTGACGGGTATGCCATTGTCTTCTCACACCTGGACAGTGTTACTTTAGGCAATCGTCTGATGTTTAAAGCTGAATTAATATTTTTTTGTTGAGATTAATTTAGGGATGGCATTGCTGAAAGGGTCTGTGCAAATTATTAAATACAATAACTAGTGTAACTGGTCTTCAGTTCCAAAACCGTCAGTCTAAATTGCATGGATGTAGACTTTGCATCTTTCACACTCAGGAAAACAATTTCTCTAGAGAGAAATGATGGGCAGATTTATATTGATGTCATACAGGCCTTGTTTTTTTTTGTGAAAAAATGCTTGCAGGTATTGCCAATAAAATCCCAATGCTCTCTTGAAATAGACCTAAAACTGTTTTTTTTTGTAAAGGCACTCATTGACGTCTTTGCTCTTGTCTGCTTCTCAGATACGGTCTGTGTCGGTTGACCTGAATAACGATGCAGCTCTTCTCATCGACATCCCTGATGCTCTCTGTGAGCGAGACAAGGTGAAGTTTACTGTTCACACTAAGGTAAGGGTCACCCTGGTTGCTGCTTTTTGTAATGAAGTGACACATTTATCCGTCTGGAGTCAGAGGATATATCCTAAAGAGCGAGTTGTGTGTGATTGAAGATGAGATTCTGTGCTCTCTCTAATATGAAATGAAGTCAAAACGGGGTCCAGAAGGTATACAAGCAGTTTTTCAAATCCATGTCTTCGCCCCTTTTTTTATGACCAGTGGATAGATTATGCTGTTTTTATTGCCTAATGTTTTGTGGTGAATGAGCTGGTGTCCTAGTCTGTTATTTGTGAATTTCCAGGGAATGCAGTTTTTTGGTCCTTGTTAATGAAGAACAAAAATTTAGCATGTGACTAATAATATTTTCAGATGTAAATCTTAATGCACAGATAATATTTGATTTTTTTCGGGTAAAATGCTTCTGTGCCACAAGCCAGTTTATATGAACGTACAGGCAACAGGGCATGTAGCATATTGCAGTCCCACCCGTTTGTAACCACGTTCCCACCTATGTTCTTTTAGACCACACTTGGAACTTTCCAGAAGCCAGAGTTTTCTGTCACCCGGCAACATGAGGATTTTATCTGGCTTCATGACACCCTGGTGGAGACGGAGGCCTACGCTGGCCTCATTGTGAGTCGCTGGCTGTCAGACTGTGGACAGATTGTGTGTAACCTCCAGGGCACAGTACATCTTTAAGTTAAATGGGGTGTCCATGCTAGCAGCAGTGACCCACAAGACAGCAACGTGTTGTGGCTGACGTTTCAGCTCTCTAGTAGATCTTGAGATTGATGCTTTTTGGCTTTGCCTTGAATTCCTGGGTTTGAGTCACATTTTTGGTTCTTGGTTGTAAGCAGGGTGTAGCCACATCTTTTTAATTTGGTACGTATGGATGTTTCTGTAAAATGCGATGGCTGCACTTGAATTTAAATGGGGTGTTTTAAAACGAAGGGTATGTAGAGTAGAAGGCGATGGTAATGAGTACTGTGTGTATGCATTATTATAAGTTTATCGCATTGGCCTGTGTTTTTGGGATTCCTGTAGCGTGGTGTGCTAATGTATATCCTTGGGTGGTGTGTTCAGCCAAACCTGAAACCAACTGCACTTACGTGGTTCGCTGAATGCGTCCTCAGACAAGAATAGATAGCTTCTGTTAGTGTCACATATAACCTTCCTCCCTCATGCTTCTGCCAGATCCCACCTGCACCCCCCAAACCAGACTTTGAGAGCCCCCGTGAGAAGATGCACAAGCTCGGCGAGGGTGAGGCGTCCATGACTAAGGAGGAGTACGCCAAGATGAAACAGGAGCTGGAAGCGTGAGCCCCTTTCTGCCCTATTTCGTCTCATTTTGTACCGTTTCACCCGCCTTGCCTCATCTCACTCCGTTCCACCCCACTCTAACCCATTCTGCCTCGCCCTGTTCTGCATGTGTCTGTGCTCTGTGTTGCCTCTGTTGACTGGACGCTGCTCTCTGTGCTCCGACAAAGCCCCATAACACAAGCTTAGATGTTGCTGACTTCAACTGTTTGTTCATTTGCCTGAGGCGCAGTGGTTTAGTGTGGAGCAGCTAAGTAGGTCGCTTTTGGTGGTCATAGTTGTAGTCATGTGTACAGTGGCCCTAAGGATATGCATCATTAGTTTTGTGTGGCAGACTTGAACTTGCAAAAAGAAGAGTATGCATTAATGTCCCTATGGTTGTGTTTTTTCATAATAATTATTAAAGTTTGCATAGTCAAATTGTTGATTTTGAAGGTAGGATGTGTCAAGTTCCAGATATCTGTGTTAAAACAGAGTATTGTGTCTGTATGTCTCTGTGTGTATCTCCATCAGTGAGTACCTGGCAGTGTTCAAGAAGACAGTGCAGGTCCACGAGGTCTTTCTCCAGCGCCTCTCCTCTCATCCTGTGTTCAGCAGAGACCGCAACTTCCAGATCTTCCTGGAGTATGACCAAGATGTGCGTGACCCCCACCGGACAGGAAGTGGTCCCAGGCCCTCTGCTTCCTGTAGAGCTGCTGCCTTTGCATTTGTAGAAGGATGACAGACCTTTTGCTTAACATGTTCTGCTGACATCGGCACTGATAACAACTCATATCTTTTGTAGGAATTTACTTCCTTTACTTGTATAGGCAGTACTTTTTCTGCTTTCAGGCATCACACTAGCAGTATGTCACCTGGATTTGGTGCTCTGGGTTGTGGCGTTGCTTGAGTATGGCTTTATCTCCATTTATCAGGGTTTACGGTCATCTGAAAGAAATCAGTGTCAGTGCTGTTTTCTCATTTCTTTCTGTCTTTCTGCAGCTGAGCGTGCGACGCAAGAACGCAAAAGAGATGTTCGGTGGCTTTTTCAAAAACATGGTGAAGAGTGCAGATGAGGTCCTTATCTCAGGGATAAAGGTTTGTGTGTGATTCAGGCCAATCGCTCTGGTTAAGTAAGTGTGTCAGTTTAGACAAAGGTGAATTTTCTTCTGGTTAGTTTGGTCACACTGTGTCAGGGTTGGGCAATCACGGTCCTGTAGAGCCCCAGCGAGTTTTTGTTTCAGCCAGTTCATTCAATTTAATTTGCATACTGTCTGAGATATCAATTACATCATTACATATGTTAATTATTCTTGATCATTTGCATCTGTATGTGCTTAATTGTCTTAATTTATGGACAAAATAGGTTACACAGAAGAAAGGTAAGAGGTGCCAATGAGAAACAATGCTTAATCAGGTGCAGAGTTTTACAAGAAATAGATTAAAATGTATTCCAGCTGTTAAACATTAAGTAGCAATGTTAGTAAGTCTATGTAATGCTTTTAAAATGCTTAATAAAAAATTAATAAAGCTTGGTGAGAATTTCTGTATTGACCCAGTAATGGTACGAAAAATGTAAGTAATGTTTAACTGACATTAAGGTTCAGTTACAAGCAGAAATTGGCTGAACCAGAAACCTTCACTCACTGCGGCCGTCCAGGACAGTGAAAGCCCACCGCTGTACTATGTTGTCCAGCCTCTTTGTGTAGTGAAACAACATGTTTACATGTGCTTTATGCATAGAGTTGTAATGTCACTCTTTACCCTGCAGGAGGTGGATGATTTCTTTGACCAGGAAAAGACCTTCCTGCTGGACTATTCTGCAAAGATCAAGGATGCCACTGCAAAAGCCGAAAAGATGACACGCTCGCATAAAAGTAAGGGCGGCAAGTCATGTCTGGGCTGTGTGCGCATCACGGCAACATGCGTGTTGAGGCAGTGTACTCATCGCTCCACTTTGCTCCTCTTCCCCCCAGACGTGGCTGATGACTACATCCACGTGTCAGCTACTCTAAGCAGCCTCTCCGCAGATGAAACCACTGCACTTAAAGAGTGGGTATTGTATCTTCCCCCTACAATGGGGGGGAGGGGGGTTACAGACGTTGGGCGGGGGGGGGGGGGGGGCGCCGCCGCCCGGGGGGGGGGGGGGG
>JABJVR010045515.1:9781-23336 GCA_025773905.1 Chitala chitala
TTATATCAAACAAAAAATTTTTTTATTGTTTTTTTTTTTTTTTTTTTTTTTTTTTTTTTTTTTTGTAAGGTTTTCAAGGTCAGATGTGATTGGTTCCCACTTCAGTCCAGTCAGAGCTGCCACAACAAACGTGACCTGAGCCAAAACCTCTGCTGCAAGCCTTATGGGGTTGGTGGCCCTTGAGGGGGCCACCTTAGGGTTGGCTCAGTCACTGCAGTTGCAGGGCTTCACATCAGCCAGTCAGACCTGACCTTTGACTTCTTGCTGGTGAACAGCTTCCTAGGAATCCACACATATGAAAAGCTGTTTGTGGATTTCTGTGCAGACCATTAATAAGCACTTTTGTCCTGCTTTCTCTAGCCCTGTGATCAGTCATCCACTCATACACTGGCTGGGGTGTTAAAGGGATCAGTACTGCACCTAAGGTTATTTCGTTTATGAAACGAGGTCCTCTGCCACGTAGAGCACAGGCAGTTTGCCCTGAGGATTGTCCATTCCTCGATGAGTTGTAACTGAACACTTTACCACCTTTATTCCTAAGGGCTGGAGGGCTCAGTGCTTATTAAGGTTTTTCTTATCCACGCTGTCAGTTCTGCTGTTCTGTATGGTGTGGGTGTGGAGGACCATGCCAACACCCCCATCCCACACCACTGCCCATCTCCAGTGAGCAGGGCCATCAGTGAATTGACATCTCCATGGATACAAGGACACCCACCACCATACGTTCATATGCATTGCTGCCTGTTACCTCCACATCCCCCACCCCCTCCGTGACAACAGCCTTTGGCTCTGTTTTTATCAGCTCTATGGAAAGCCTGTTAGTTTTCCTAAGGTGTGTGGGGGGGGGGCATCACAAAGCAAACCAGTGTGCATGAAATGGGTCTGAAGACTGTACAGGCCCTGTTGTTATTCTGTACCTGCAGAAGAAAAGGGCCAAAGTGGTGACCACTGCACTGGTGTGATTGTGGGGGGTTTTCTGTACTCCGTGAGAATCACCTTGTCCACATTTGACCAATGAGCAGTTCAGCAGGGGTGTGTAATTGTAATTATTTGCACAAGTCTTTAACTTTCCTGTTGTCTTATTCATTCTTGTTTGTGAGTTTTTCTGTAGGAAACAAAGCCAATATGGGGCTATATGCTGCCATTCAGAGAATCTCTGTGCCTTATTGGTCTGGCAGTGTGTGTAAGGCACCGGTGTAAACAAGCGGACTGTGGTATTATTTTGGATTACTTTTACTTGCTGCTAATGGGACACATTACATGTTTAGTAAGGTCAGAGGTCACATGGGTAAGGTCAGAGGTCACAGTATAACCCCCCCATCAGTTGACATTCGTTTGTGGTGTGCCACATTCCCGTGCTTTGTCGCTGATCTTTGACCTTGTTCTTTGTGGGTGTTGTTCATGCTGACGCCTCTGTGTAAGACTGTGTTCCCCTCCACCTTCAGGCCACGCCCGATTTTCAGGAGACTAGACCTCGTAATTACGTTCTGTCTGCAAGCGCAGCTGCGGTAAGGAGTCCACTCCAACGCCCTGACCGACACCGTGTGCTTGTGTAATCGCACACACCCATACATGCGTGTGTGTACATGCGTGCGCACGTATACACACACACACACACACACGCATGCCAGGTCCTATAGCTGAGCCTCAGTCTTGCCACCTCCTGCTGTCACTTTGCTGTAACCTTTCTTTGTGGGTTTGATATTTTGGGGGGGCTTACCCCATCCAGGCCTTGAACTGTGAGTTAAAACTGCCCTTTTCCCAGAACTTCAGATTTGCAGCAGTAAGTCTGCCTGTCTGTCTGTACGCCTGCCTGCCTGCCTCAGAAAAATAACGGTTGTGTTTCCATCCATGTTCCAGAAGACTTGTTGTCTTTATACTGGTGCTTTTTCCCCTCTGATTTTTTTTGATTGAAGTTTGTTGTCAGCCTGCATTTAATGTCCCTCCACCTTAACGATATTTAACTTACTAAAAGCTGATGTCTAAATAACCCACAATAACTTTGGGTTATGCTGATTTTGAAACAGTACAATAACTGAAAACAGCTGTTCTGTTCTTCATATTGCTGGGAAATTGTATGTGACAAGAGTGTAGAGTTCAGGTAAAGCTCAAGGTAAGCTCAGGTGGAACCAAAGGCGCTGCACACAGCAAGCCTCCTGGCTGCTGGGTCCTGTCTCTCCCGGCTGGTGGGTCCTGTCTCTCCCGGCTGGTGGGTCCTGTCTCTCCCAGCTGGTGGGTCCTGTCTCTCCCGGCTGGTGGGTCCTGTCTCTCCCGGCTGGTGGGTCCTGTCTCTCCCGGCTGGTGGGTCCTGTCTCTCCCGGCTGGCACTGGCCATCTGTAAGAACCGCGTGTCCTTTCTCACCCCCCCCTCTCCGTGAAACACCACCCACAGGCTTTGTGAGGCTACGCTTTACTCTGACCCTTGCCTTGCCGTCACAAAGCAATTGCTTTTCAAACTCTCAGTGGTTCCCTTTGAAGTCCAGCTCAGGTATAACATACCTGTGCACTGCAGCCAGCACTAGACAGGGATGTGAAACACACAGCCTGTACAACAGACTACTGCTTCATTGTGTTCTGCTACAACTGGGAAGCCTGTGGCTGATTTTCAGCCTGTCTCTCTACAACTCAAACAATGTAGACAGCTGCTTTTTTACACTCGCACGGCATCAGTTCAAAACTTCTACAAGCTCATAGTGCAACTTACAAGTCCTGCCTGGTGTAAAATTTGTACCTCTGCTTTTAACAGTGTACACTGTGGTTATGTTTGTTAGCAATGATGTGGTCCCATCGTTACAGCGTGGCTATGATTATAGGATTGCCATGGTTACAAGGTGCCTAAGGGTTTAGGATAACCATGAGTATTGCATGACTGTATGTATGGGGTGATCGTGGGTATGGGGTGACAGTGAGTGTATGATGATTCTCCGTTTTTAAAGGCCTTCCTGTTAGTCCTCTTTTCTTTTTTCGCATCTCATCTGCTCTCGCTCTGGGTTCTGCTTGCTGGTGGCACAGGACTGATTTACTGTGCTGAGTATTGCCCCCCCATCCCAGTGACCCACACCTCATCATTGCATGCTTGTCCTTATTGTTCTGTGTGTGTGAGACCAGTGTTGCCACTCATGCATGTGTGTTTTTTTTTTTTTTTTCCCCCAACGGAAAACAGCCAGTGTGATTTATCGTAGAGCTTAAGAGTGAAACGTCCACCGAGTATAATAGCTGTCAGTGTCTGTCTGTAAATACACAAACTGTGTGCATAAGTGTGTGTGTGCGTGTGTGCGCACGTGCAGGCCTTGTTAGAGTGATGCTGAGTTCACTCCCAGGTCCCGTCACCAGATGGAAGGGGAGGGTGGCTTGTGGGCCGTTGCTCCGTGTCCGTTGCGTGGCTGTCATCAGTTTTGTAGTCAAAAATCGTGTCTCTCACCTCCCTCTCTTCTGTTGTCACACCGTTTTTCAGCTCTGGAGTGAGGAGGTGGATAAAGTGAGTATCATCTTCATCATCGTTGCCCATTTTCTGTGCTCTGCCTTTTCCCTCCTTAGTCACCTTTGGGTGACCATGACCTTCATGGTGGATTTAGGGATTTTTAATTTTGCTTAATTTCTCTAATGAAAACAGAGTGGTGGTTTATAAACATGGGGAGATGGACCTTTTTGCAAAGAGCATCTGTAATTCACTTGCTTAAAGGGGATGGGTGTAAAATATGGTTTACAACTACGATGTGAATGTTCCGATAGAACAGAGGGATCTGTATTGAGTATGAGGGACCTAAATTGTAGGTCTGTTAGCTTTGACTCATCGCTGCCTCTACTGGCTGAACAGAGGAACGCTCAAATGTATGCATTTAACTTACGTCCCACTAGGGAGCAGCAGATGGTTGCAATACTGCAAGTACACACCATGCTCAATCACAGCATAAGCATTTGCAAGTAATGTGTTAGACTTCATTTCATTTGTGTTGTTAATTTTCATTTGTGCTACTATAGTTTTGTTGATTTTAAACATTTAATATGTCACTCTGAGGTCACTCAGCTCCCTCACCTGCTCGAAATTGAACGAAAACGGTCTCGGTTGTGTGTTTCATTTGAGATGGGTTGTGCTGTTAAAATTTGTTTGTGCTGCCATGGTTTTTTTGGATATTAGAAGTTCAATTTTAAACCTCCCAACCTGCTCCATATTAACTCAAAATGGTCTCGTTAATTTCTGCTGGTTTGTGCCGTAGACGATTGTATCCTTTGTAAAATAAATGACCTACATTTGTAGTTACTTGTTTGTGCCTTTGTTTTTACTCTGTTAAACACAGCTGTGCATATGAGTATCTGTTGAAATTTGAAAATCATGTGTACATGACCTTACCAGGCCACAAATTCCTGTTGCCCTATTACTGGACATTAGTGGACTCATAAAATACATTTTCCTATTTTGGAAGGTAAAAGGTTTTCACACAATTTGACAGAATGGAGCTAAAGGGCTCAACATATTTTTATGACCTTCTGCAAAATCAAATTTCTGGACAATGTAAGTGGAATATGTTAACGCTGAGTTAATACAATATAGACTTAATTTAGACACACTGCCCACAAAATATTGCTAATGCAGGTGGCACAATGACAAATAGGCTAACTTTGTGAATGCTAAGGATTTCACTTAGCATTCATGTCATATATCTAACCACCTAGATGACTGACAGTCTTCAGTGCTAAATAACTCACGTTGGAACATTTTCACATTTGAACAGATACTCATATGCACAATTGCACAAAAGACCTGGATCAAGTTTCTTTGTTATTTGATTCAAAGTTGCACGTCTTGGTTATAACACATAATATGTAATAATAGGTTCCAAAATAGAGGCCAGAATTATTCAAGTGATCAGTGCTAATTATTTATTTTATTCTTAAACTAGATGCCCACAAAAACAGCAGCAGACAGGGATTCAGTTTTGGAAGTTCTGTTCTCATTGAAGGAGGCCACACTCAAAAATGGCAACACAGCCATTCCTAATGCCAGTGTCTGGACATGGCAACACAGCCACTCCTAATGCCAGTGTCTGGACATGGCAACATAGCCACTCCTAATGCCAGTGTCTGGACATGGCAACATAGCCACTCCTAATGCCCGTGTCTGGACATGGCAACATAGCCATTCCTAATGCCAGTGTCTGGACATGGCAACATAGCCACTCCTAATGCCAGTGTCTGGACATGGCAACATAGCCACTCCTAATGCCAGTGTCTGGACAGAGCTGAATGAGCAACTGGTAAACAAGATTTCTGCAAAGCCCCTGTATACTTTTGTTAAATTAAACAGACACAATGACTGGTCAGTGTTAGGATTCCATAATCAAACATGTGATCCAGAAACTAGTAAATATACAGATTCTGAGTCAGGTTCCCTTTTTCCTTGACTAAAAGATTACCACGCTTTTCATCTTGATGTTCCGTTTGACAAATGGAGGAATCTGTGAATTAACAAGCCAATGAGGAATATTGCAAGTGTTTATTTCACAAAGTAATGTTCCTCACAATACTGCAATCTCAGCACAAGTAGCACGAGGGAAATTCATTTTGTTTGTACTCCATTGCTGTAGGCTTTTAGCATTGGTCATCTTGAGGCTGCCGTGGAACAAACACTTCACCTTCCTGAGTCTCCTTGTCTCAGGGCAATACAAAGTCCCTCTTACTGTCCCTCTGCATTCAAAAAGGAAGACTACATGTCAGGAAAAGTGCTCTGTGCAGGGAAAGGTTTTCAGAGCTACACTCTAAGTGACCTTGTGTGGATTGACACTGATCTTGGAAGCCATTTCACAGTAGCTCAAGCACAAAGGAACTCTTGCCAGACAGGAGTTCAGTCAGTCAGTCACTCAGTCAGTCAGTCAGTCGGTCACTCAGTCTCATTTTCTATACTACTTCATCCTGTTAAGGGTCACGTGAAACCTGGAGCCCATCCCAGAACACATAGGGCGCAGAGCAGGGGACACCCAGGGCAGGGTGCCAACCCACCACAAAGAAAGGAATTTCCCTCTGTGAATTTTCCTCCGATCTGGTGCTTTAAGGAAGGTCATTCACTTTGAGGGCGTTAATTGTTTTTCAGAAAGGATTGACTCAGGCTGCCCTTGGACATCGTGCGTCATACCGCAAGAGAGCTCCATGTGTCTGGGCAGTGGTCATCTGTGAAGTGGTGTGACAGCAGCATCAGAAAACACAAAGATATGCCTGCATGCTGTGTTATACATAAAAGACTGATCACTTATAGGATGAGATAAAGTAATCCTTAACAGGGAAATTCCAATGTGCATCTTATGCATTTGCAGTATTACTTTCTCATTCCTATTTTCTTATTTTGTAATACAGCAAATTATTAAATGTTTGTATACATCCTTGTTTTAAAATTCTTACTTAGGTTTTTTACAGGTAGATATGTTTAGTATTCCTCTTTAAAATATTGTATTGTTAGTGTTATCAGTATGTAAAATTTTGCACATAGCATCAATTTTAGAAATGATAGTTAAGCCTTTTTTCTTAATTCATGTTGTCAGCACTTTCAAACGTGTATATATGTGTGCATATATCTACATCTATATACACAAATGCACACATCTGTACACATTTACCAACACCTGACTATAAGAGTTTTGTTGTTGTTTAGTTCGTTTCAGCATCCTTATGTACTCATATTCAGTGGCACAAACGACTGAGACCATTTTCGTTCAGTTTGAACAAAGTAGGGGGGCTGGTGACATCATCGCCTTAAAATAAAACTTGTAATATCTAAAAAATACCATGGCAGCACAAATGAAAATTTGAATGGAATATTGTTTAATATCTAAGAAATTATAGCAGCACAAATTAAAACTTTAACGGTACAAACGAAGCACAAACGACTGAGTTTTACATGGGGTGAGGGGCCAACTTTCACACAGGTTGTTGGACAGGTTGTACAACAGATTAATTCAGATTAAGTGTAATTCGTTACTGATTTGCATAAATGTGATTATCGGCTGTAATTGAGGTAATGACGTGTAATGTAATGAGGCAAAGACATTTAAATGTTCTTTAAAATAAAGAGACACGTAATATAGCATGTATTTCAGAACTACACTAAGTGTGACGTGTCTAACATGACCGTTTTGGGTTAGCCATGATCATCCCTTGCAGTTTAGCACAGATATCACTGTGGAAACATAATGTGTTTCTCTGGGTGTGCATTGTATGATGGTAAATTTAAAAATGCAACAAAGTTTTTGCTTTCTATTGATAATTCAGTTTATTTTCTGTAATTTCTTCAAAAACATTTCCATTCCTTTTTTTAATTGATGGAATTTCATTTTGCTTGGATGTACATTAGCACAGAGTAAATCCAGTACTGTGTATTTTGCTTGTGTGTGTCAGTGTTGTGAAACATTACTTTTAAAAGTAACTTCATACATTACTTTATTACTCCCTTTAAAAGGACCCAAATGTGTTAAAGCAATAGTCAAAATGAAAAGTAACGAGTTACAAGTAAAGCGTGATGTATGCACTACTTTTACTTGAAAACATACACCAAGAACAAACTTGAAATGTGAAACATTCTAACACAGCGATTTTTTTTTTTTTTTTTAAAGGATATCTGAAGTGTTGATCAGTGGCAACCAGACTTGTATGGAAGTCTGGAAGACATTTCACCTCTTATCCGAAACACTTCTTCAGTTCAAACTGACTGTAAAGCAGCAGCAGGTATATGAAGTCTGTGGGAGTACAGTTGGCATCTTGATAGTCATTAGTGGGTGTTTGGATACAGTCAAGGTGTGCACGACCATGAAACCGCCTAGGGGAGTGGCAGCGAGTCATTAGAGTCACCCGAGTCCAAATGTGAAAGACCATGAAACCGCCTAGGAGAGTGGCAGCGAGTCATTAGAGTCACCCGAGTCCAAATGTGAAAGACCATGAAACCGCCTAGGAGAGTGGCAGCGAGTCATTAGAGTCACCCGAGTCCAAATGTGAAAGACCATGAAACCGCCTAGGGGAGTGGAAGCGAGTCATTAGAGTCACCCGAGTCCAAATGTGAAAGACCATGAAACCGCCTAGGGATTTCTGCGAGAACAGCATTGTATATAGGTGATAAGTGGTGTCTTAAACCGCCACCTCTGTTAAGGGCAGGTCGTTCCACTTTCACGTAGATGGCCTCTTTCACTTCATGGGTCTTCCCTGGCCAGAATGTGAACCTCGCTGTCCTCAGAGGAATGGCCTCTGTCTTTCAGCTGTGCACAGACGGCTGAATCCTGTGCTGAGGAGCTGGCTCTCCTATGCTGAGCCATCTGTTTAAGTTTTTGTTTAGGTTCACCAAGGTATAAATCTGTGCATTCTTCATTGCACTGAACTGTGTATTTTACATTCCTCTATTTTTGTCTGTGTTTTGTCTTTTTGGTGGACCAGTTTTTGCCTTATAGTGTTGTTGGGTTTGAAATGTACAGGTATGTTGTGTCTGTTAAAAGCAGCTACACCCCAGCAACATACAGAATGACAGTGCTCTGGCTTTTGTTCCTTTCTTTCCTCTCAGTTGTGGAATCGGTCCTAATGGACCTTTTGATAAAGGTCCAATCAGGACAGCTGCAGGTTCTCGGTCTCTCTTTGTTATGTTTCTGTTCTTTCTCCTTTCCGTCTGCCCTAGTAGGCATGTCCTCAGCCCTGTGTTGTAGGGTTCCAAGCTCTCCTAGTTTGTGCTCCGGCTGTGGTGAGAGTCAAAAAATAAATATTGGTCAGTGTCAGGTGGGTTTTCAGTGATAAGGCTCCTGTCCTCTTCTGTGTATACTGAGCAGTCCAGAAAGGCTAGACAATAGGACGTCCACTTCAATACAAGTCTGGTTACCACTGATCAACACTTGAGATAACCATGATTTGGATGACTGAGAACCTTTGTAGACGTTTCTAAACATAAACCAAACCAACCATCCTGTTGGCATCATAACTGCCTGAGTGTCTTTCCTCGAGGGCAGCACTGTTGTGCTTTGTGCCCTGGTGCTTTTTTTAGACTTGAAGTTGTTTTTTTTTTTTCTTCAATGAAAACCTGCTTGTCACTTGGACAAAGGTTACACCACACAGTAATTCTCCTTTCATGTAACGCTGTTAAATTACAATAATGCAAGTAGTTTCACTTTTTGAAAGGAATGGATTTTGTCACGTCTTTTAGTAACAATCCTAGCAAACCGAAACTGTCATGTTCCTTGAGTTACCAGCACTGTCGAGAAGTGTAACGTTGTGTGACACTTGTGTGAAAAAGGTAATGCATACTGTTTAATTAAAAGTAACTTAGATATTATTACTAACAAACAAAAAATTAATGCATTAGATAAACATTTACTTTAAAAAGTAATCTGACAACGTAATACACGTTTCTTATAATGCTTTACCCCCCGCATGTGGTGTGTGTGTGTTACTGACCATAGCTTTTTGGTGCCCCTGTAGGCAGAGCATGAACTGCGTGTAGCGCAGACTGAATTCGACCGGCAGAAGGAAATCACCCGGCTGCTCCTAGAGGGCATTAGCAGTACACACGTGAGTCTCGTCTGATCCAAGCATTGCCCACGCATTATAGCAGTGCACTCTGTCTGTGTGTGTGTGTGTGTGTGTGTGTGTGTGCGTGTGTGTGTGTGTGCGCGTGTGTGAGCATATAGGGCATTGTGTATGGGCACAGCTGTGAGGCAGACAGACAATGGCCATTTCGTTAGCACAGGCCTTTCTCCACCCCTCAGGTGAACCACCTGCGCTGCCTGCACGAATTTGTGGAGGCTCAGGCCATCTACTACGCTCAGTGCCACCAGTACATGCAGGACCTACAGAAGGAGCTGGGAAGGTGAGGACTTTGTCTCCAGTGGGCTGGACTCTGCTGTTTATTAGGCAAAGCGGCGTCACGGAAACGTGGCTGCTTCAGGACTGTGCGGCTGTTTGGGGGGTCGAGAAGACAAGCGATTACTCGCTCCCTTGAGTTGTTTCTCCTCGTGTGCTGTGGACACGCCTGCCACACACTGCAGTGTCTTCTTCATGCGTGAAGTTTGCTCCTCACATTCGCCCTCTTTTTCTTGTCCTGCTCCCAGTCCTAATGGAGATGTGTAAGTAGGTCTTTTTTGTGGGTTACAAGTTGGGTGTGATGTAGCTGACTGTCTTCAGTTCAATCTGTGGCAATTACTGTCTGCCGAAACGGTGAATGACATCTGAGCTAACCAGTGCAAATGTGTGAGCACATATGTGTGTGTGTGAGCTGACCCGTGCGTGTGTGAGTGCGTGTCTGTGAGCGCGTGTCTGTGTGCGCGCGCATGTGTGTGAGCTGACCCGTGCGTGCGTGTGCGAGTGTCTGTGAGCGCGTGTCTGTGTGCGCGCGCATGTGTTTGAGCTGACCCGTGCGTGCGTGTGCGAGTGTCTGTGAGCGCGTGTCTGTGTGCGCACGCATGTGTTTGAGCTGACCCGTGCGTGCGTGTGTCTGTGAGCGCGTGTCTGTGTGTGCGTGCATGTGTTTGAGCTGGCTTGCCCACTATTTATGCTTTCAATCAGGTTCCCCAACATGTTCGCCCTCAACTCCACCCCCTCCATGGGCTCCTCCATCACCTCCGCTGCCACGATGGGCTCCCCAGGGGCGGGGGGTGCCAGCACAGTCGACGTGCTGAAAGTGGAGGAAGTGCAGCCTCCTGCAGCCGGCACGCGCAAAGCCAAGGTGCTGTATGACTATGATGCAGCTGACACCAGTGAGCTGTCCCTGCTGGCAGATGAGGTAGGTGTGTGGGGAGAGTGTTTGGGGAGAGTGTGTTCGCATGTGTTTGTGTGTGTATTTGCATGCATCTGTGTGTTTTTCTGTACATGTGTGCGTGTGTGTGTGTGTGTTTGTGTATGTAGGTACAAATGTGTGTACACTCTCATGTGCTCACCCACTTGTGAACAGCATTCTGAGCAGCAGCCCTGCTGCTCTCTTTCTAGCTCATCACGGTATACACTGTGCCCGGCATGGACCCCGACTGGCTGATCGGAGAGCGGGGCAACCAGAAGGGGAAGGTTCCCGTCACGTACCTGGAGCTGCTCAGCTAACAGGGCTGCATCAGCAGCCCTGCGCCGTTGTGCGATCACGCACGGAGAAGGAGATGGACGGGCGTACGGACATTTGCATGCGCGTGTGGCAGCTTACACACACACACACAGATCAGCAACATCGCAGCCATTATGAAATCTTCAAACCTGTGAAATCCTTTACAAAAACAACAAAAAAAGGTCAGATCAGAATATGTAAATTATGTATACGTGTTCAGAACTCTCCAAAGCTTTCTAAGGTTTTATATCATTTTTGATTTAAGGTTCCACTGCAGGATAAGCAGGGTCAGAAATTAGCCTGGAAACTGATGGTGCCTCATGTACACTTTGCACCCAAACTGACTGAGAACATGTGCGTATTCTCCTGCTTCTCTGACGTAATGTGGCTTTTTAGTACTTCCCCTTGGCTTCTGTTGCTTGTGGCACACAGGCGTGATGCGCTATCTGCACCGACCGCATGTGCCATCCAGCTTTCACGTTAACTGTGCCTGGAAAAACATGGTTGTCGTTCAGTGTGCTCACTTACTGTGGTGTATAGGGCTCACTGGGTCTAGCTGCCGCACCTAATCTGTTTTCCTAGCTTTAAACAGGCGATACCTGCAGCCTCGGAGCATGCCTTATACCCCATCCTTTTTTTGGGAGGGTTCTCGTCACATCGAGGAGCACATGGTTTTCACTGACGTTCCTCAATTTTTACATAGAAAGCAACCTGGCAGAATTGACTTGAACACCATGCAATCTGGCTTTCTGATCACAGAAGATCAAAAATGTGCTACAACACCTATGATTGGATGGGTAGCTGCTCTTTCTCTTTATAATACCAGATAAACCTTTTTGTAAGGTTGACGGTCTGCTTAATGTATACTTGTGTTAGACGTTAACATTTGTAAAAGAATGTATGCATCTACAATCGATTTCAGGCGGTGATAGGTCACATTATTTTCAGTTTATTTTGAGATATGTGATGATTCTTTTTAAGTTTGAAACTGAAATCTGCACATTTCACTGTGCCTGTCTTCATGTTACAACTGTGTCATTTGATAGAGAGATAAGGCTGTTTGACATTGAAGGACCTGTGTGATCTCACCTTGTACTTTCATATCCCAAGTAATTTACGAGCACCTCATTGTTTAGTTTTTGGGTGGGGCGGGGGGGGGTGACTTCCTTAGTTCTTGAAAATGTCTCATCGGTGCAGCTCAAAGCTGTTAGTATTAAACCAATGGCATACCCAGGGAGCTCCACATTTATGTTCCGTTACACTCACGTCTGAGCATTCCAGAATGACTTGATTTTAGGAGCAGAGTAAGTCACAACAGGAAGCAATGTGAGGACACAACTCCTGGTTCAAGACCTACAATTCTTCACGTGATTTATTTGACTTGGTGGCTGTGTTTTCCCAGGGCCACTTCCAGATATTCGTGATGGCCGCCTCTCTCCCTCCTCCTCCCCCCTCCTCCAGCCCACCACGCCCTCTCACCCCCACCCTACTCTGCTCTGAATTGTTTGTGTTTTTGAGTGTATTTGTTGCCTGAACCACACGTTGCATAAGGAATTGACCAACCTTACACATAATAAAGTGTAGCTGTACTAAAATGGTGTCTGGTCTAAATCGGGCTCAGCTTATTTCCTGATTTCTGCAATGGGATGGCACCCAGTCCAACGTATCCCCTGCCTTGTGCCCTAGGCTGTCTGGGAATGGCAGCAGCCCACCTGTTACCGCAAATGGGACAAGTGTTGTGGTGATGGATCTCTCCTTACCTTTTAAATGTGAAGTGGCCTTTTACGGAAAAGTGGATGGGCAGAGAGTGAAGGTCCTCCCTGCACGCTGTTATTTAGGACATGTCCTGAGATGCTGGGAGTTCATTAGTGACACACTCTGAATAGTGCTGTTGACATAGAGGTTTTCAGTGAGATGGAACGTCACAACCTCTTCCTCCTACTGGTGTGTCAAGGAACGGCAGGGCTCAGCTGTATTGCAGACCACACGGTCAAAACCAAATGAGGAACTGTTCAGTCGAAACCAAAAATGGGATCTAAAATGACTTAAATGCAAACGGATACACCTCTGAGATATTGATCTATTCAGAGTTCATTTTCCAACACTACTTACTAAATTGAGAATTGTAAGGAGCCTGGGGTCTGTTCTGTGGAACGGAGTGCGTAGGTCATGTCTGAATATGTGAGGAACAGTGCACTCACATTACCACTACAGTAACAATTTAGAAACACCGGTGTCACTGAACATCCAGGCAGGCACACACACCCATAATTCCTGGCCAAAATCTAGTTAAGTGAATGCACATGTAACCAGCTGTTTAAACACCCATCACCCGACATTTCACACCTGCATCCTTTACAAAATTATTATGGGGTGTTTTATACCCAAATGGTTTTGCTTCGTTAAGTATAAAAGGGTTACGTCATAAGTCATGGCAACCAATTTTTTTTTGGGGGGGGGGGGGGGGCAAAAAACAATAACATGAAAAAAATAAAAAATAAACGT
>JABJVR010045526.1:0-30388 GCA_025773905.1 Chitala chitala
CCCGCCCTGGGTGTCCCCTGCCCTGTGCCCTATGTGCTCTGGGATGGGCTCCAGGCTTCCCCGCGACCCTCACCAGGTATAAGCGGTTAAGATGATGGATGGATGGATGTTACTAGGGACACACTTGCCATGACAGGCAGAGCAGGGCTGAAACAACCCAATCTAAACACTGTTTCCAATGTCTGAGGTGTTTTGAAGTGGAAATATCATCTGCTGCAAAAGCCCCTTTTTAATCTCGAGGGGAATCATGGACTAAGAGGATAAAGCAGCGGTTTAATAAACAAGCACACAGCATCTGTGCCAGAAAGTGTGATTCAATTAAACAAGTATAACGTTGGTTTCCTAATGGCTGGACAGTACTAGCAGTCACCAGTGTTTATGAAAACGATGTAAATCATGACTCGTGTGCCGTGATGAAAACGCCAGTGTTTTTGAGACAGAGAGCAGACCTCTTGGGAGTAGTGTTATGTCGGAGCTTGCGGAACAAGCGTACGTCTTTCAGCAGAGCGGGCCCGTGTTTATTTATTGTTCGTGCTGGCACGGCAACGGAACGCACCCCGAGTCGCGTGGTGCCACTTTAACGGCCGGGGGCTCCTTTGATGCCTGAAATAGTTGACACCGTTATCTCTGCAGCCTGTAACCATGACCACAGTGCAAGGGTCCCAGGGCATCATACGTCAACATCCGCAGTCCCCTAGGGGGCAGGATCAGATGACCCATGCCACCTCTCTTAGCACTCAGTGCAGCAACAAAAAATAAATAAATAAATACAACAAAAAATAGGCATTGACTTACCCATGGTTCTGTGAAAATCTGACCTTGGACCTACTTTCATCTTCCGTGTAAAATCTGCAGAGCACAACTGCAGCCCTCACATCTCACAAGCAAAGAGTAATAGCGGTCCTGTTTCGCTGCCTCAGCTCCTGGAAAATTAGCAGGTTGTACATGGTTTATGGCATTTTTGAAACTGTCGTCCGCATGACAAATTATGTGAACGGAATCATTTTAAGTGGAAATTCCAATAAAAACATTTGACATCACTCGCAGAGGTTTTTGCGGACTACAGTCATTCCTTTCATTGAAGGAGCTTGTTAAGTGCTGACCAGTATGGCCACATTTTAATCCCACCAAAGCTGCTCGTTAATGCAAATGGGTCGAGCAAAGCGACTGCATATCCTCAGTAAACATCCCGCACTGATAAACAAAGCCGAGTGAGGTTAGCTTCTCACAGTTAGGGAATGTGGAAGCCGGTTTGTGTCACAGTGTGCAGAGTTAATCTTCTACTTAACAGCCTGGGAAATTTTAGGTTTTAAAAATGGTGACACAGCCCACAGGGGAAGACAAAATGTATTTCTGCACTAAATTTGTAATTGTCAGGGAATTGCCTTAACCCTGGCAGAGACAGTACTGGTGTGACCACTTGCTTGTTTGCTTGATTTTTGTAACTGCGGCTGGAACCCTTGCAAATGCATGCGAAGGTGACAGAAATCAGGGTTATGACTGTTGAGGAGAGGACGGGGGCCAGTTTGGGTTTTATGGAGAACAGCAGGATGTACAGTCAACACAAGGTGTCTTATGCACCTGGACGCATGTGAACAGCTCCAGGAAAAACAGCCTACTCCGCCCCTTCCCTGAACGTGCCCCTGCCAAGCCGTGACCACAGGATCGTGCTCTCGTTGATTTACTGAGTGCTGAGATGGTCAGGTGAGTGTGGTGTAATCCTGGAAGGTGGGGGCTCTTTCCCCACGGTGCTGTGTGTGACAGGAATGACAAGAGACCTGGCCTAGTGACCCCCGTCCTGTCAACATATTTGTGGTGGTCACTAGAGAGCTATAGCAGTACTTGTTATTGTATGAAGAAGCCACACAATTGTTTCATTCCAGCATAACTGAAGACCTGGTTGAACCTGAAAAATCTAAATAAACAAACAAAACACACACACACACACACACACACACACACACACACAAACATGCATATGCAGATTTTTACGTACACACTGGTCCAATAGGCGGCTCACGATCTATGCTTGCCAGTGTAATTTTACAAATTGGTAGATGTTATGGTGACTTCACAGGATGCATTGGTATTTCAATCCTTCAGGGTTTGATTGTAATTCTTGACACTGTGTGTGTGTGTATGTGCATTTATGTGTGTTTAAAATCTTTTCCTGTGCCTCAGTGGGTTTCTTCACTTGGTCCAGGCTCACATCTACTTCTGAGGTGGATCTTGCAGCACTACAATGCACCTGGAGGGTGATTTTTGCTGTGATCTCCTCGAGTTCTGCCTATATTGCACACAGTCTTACTCCTCAAGGGCTCTGAGACAGGCTGCAGGCTCCCTGAAATCCTGAGCTACCTTGAAGTTCTATTAAATATTTCTCCATTATTTACATGTCAGTTTTTAAGCACTGTCTAGTTTTATTTAAAAAACCACTAACCCGTGTTCTCTGAAGGCTGTAAAAGTGTACAGGTTACTTAACGGTACAGAAGCTGGTCATTGACCCTCCCACACTTTATGTCCAATTCCAAGCACCCTCTGGTATTTTTTGAAAAGATGCTTTGTCACAGCACACTTTTAGACTTCTTTGTTCTTACATCGTTTTCTGCTGCTCAGCTCAAAGACATTGACCCTAAAACATTGCCTTCACCATGTTTATAATTCCGTGGGTGAAGAGCACATCATTTCAGAAGCGTGTTTGATCTTCTTTTGGTCAGTCCTCTGGGGCTCAATTAAACCACAGCAACCAAAATATAGCAAAGGTAGCATAATAACCGGAGTGTTAAGGCTTGCTGGAAGCTGAGCTCTGCTCTTGTTCAACTCTGCTTTCTATATAGTGACTTTTCCTGCTGACTTTCGATTGCTGTCTCTTGGATTCTATTCAGAGCAAAATCTGTACTCTTCCTCTGGCTCCCATACTCAAAGCCTTACTTTAGAGACGCAAGGGGTTCTGTAATGTGGGTTCAGCTACACGCAGCTGGGAACATCTGCATGAGATGTCTTAAATGTGGCTCAGTACAGGACTCCATTCCTGTCTACAAACAGATGTTGTCTCCCATAATGCACTGCGGCTTAGCATCTTAGCATGCATGCTGACAGTCAAGTGTGATGTGATGTGTGTCAGATCAACAGGATAAAGCAGAGTAATTTATGGCAAAATGTTATATAAATGTCATTGTTGGAGAGTTTTTGGTTGATATTAATTATGACAAAGGAGGCTTTCTTTGAGACTATTCCAGTGTACAGCTGATCTGAAAAGTCACTCTCATGCTGAGGCATAAATGGACTCTTTCACACCTACGACAATCCCCTTTGTTCACCATTTCCCTCTTTCATAGTTCAGAAAATCCCCTTTGTTCACCATTTTCCTCTTTCACACTTCAGATAATCTACTTTATTCACCATTTCACTCTTTCACAGTTCCAAGAATCCCCTTTGTTGACCATTTCACTCTTTCACAGTTCTGAGAATCCCCTTTGTTCACCATTTCTGTCTTTCACACTTCAGAAAGTTTTCTTTGTTCACCATAACCCTCTCTCACACCTATATAAATAGCACTGATAATGTATTTGCCATTATTTTCTTTGTTGATAATACGTTTGTCCAGAAAGCTAATGAAACACTATTTATGACAATCTATACTGCCTTATTTCCTCCGAGTGTAGAATGAAATATATGATTTTATATTAAGATCCTTTATTGCTGTAGACCTGAAAAGTAGTTCACTATGGATTTAAAATACCAGAAAACAACATGGCAATAATTCTCAGCACGGAAAGCTGGCAAAGCAAGATGTGAAATAACTTTAAAATGCAAAGATCCAGATTTAGTTTTTTCAGTCTCACACAGTTCTACCATTTGTACTATGATAGTTTGGGCTGGGTAAAGCAGAAATGCAGGTCGTTCCAATTTAAAGGTGCCTACCGAGTGAAACCAGAAACAACATGGGCTTATGGTGCGTTTTTACACTTTTCTCTCCAGCCCAGAAACGCTCGTCTTTAAGCTGGATTTATTTCTAGAAGAACGGTATGCCTGAGGAGAATCTTCTGCTAATGTGCAAAGAACGTTTAACTTCTGGGATCCAGCCAGGGTTCGTGGGATGTGAACCCTGCTGTGTCACTGTGTAACCAAGGTCGAAAAGGACAAAACTCCCAGCAGTACTTTGTGCTCCACAGACATGTGTTTGACTAATGTTAAAAAAAAAAACACTTCAGGAAGTCATTAAATGAGTGACACACAAAGCTGTTTATTGTTCAGTTGACGTCGCATCTGGGAGTAACAACAGTCATACTATTAATTATATTCTTTGATTAATTCATTATCTGGAAATATTTCAAATGTAAATCCTTATCTGTTTTATTACTCCACAAATACATTATTTCCACTGTGGTTTGTTTCTTATTTAGTGATGCTGTCTTACTAATGAACAGAACTGAATGCACATTTTTTTGTAAACAGAAGTGTAATATTAAAATTATAAAAAAAAAAATGTTTTTATCCTGATTTAACAAAAATGTGCTTTTAAAATAAATTACATTAGACTCATAGTAATTTTAAATCACAAATAACCGCTGTTTAAATTAATTCCTTTTTAAAGACTTTGAAGAAGTTTTTTGTTAAAAAGAAAGAAATTGAAAATATATTTTCAAAGATTTACTTTTATCTGCTTTTTAGTTTTAAATACACTATTTATGAATCCAAAGGCCTTCTGTGTTATTGCTGTGATTTTTTTCGAGATGAAATTGCTCCCATAACTGAAGGCCATAGAGAGGATGGATTTACAAAGGATCTTCAGAGGGATTTTCTTCTTTTTCTCTGTAAATTCAAGCCGCTGTGTTCTCAGAGATCACATGACCAGCGCCCGTTTACAGAAGCTTTCAGACTCGGCTGCACAAACGGTGAAGTCTGTTGTGCCGCAGGATTCATGCATGGCACGAGCTGCACTGCTGCATCTGTACGGTATCTCTAAGGGTGGTGTCACCTGGGGCACCCCACCTGGGGGAGCATGCTTTGGTCTTTCAGAGTCCATGTAAATACAGTGTAAGTACTCCTGAAGAAGGTGGATGTTAATAAAAACTAATGGAGTTTCATTTGGGCCCTGGGTTTGAGCAGAAGAATGAACTCAAAATGAGTTGGCAAGACAGTGTTCCACAGGTGGGTGGTGGCCTGCCACACACAGGCATAGCTATCAGGTAGACCAACCAAGCAACCAGTTTGGGCCCCTAACGTAACGTTCCAGGATGGAAAAGAGTTCAAACTAAGTCGCAGCTTTTCTTCTTTAAAACTCATGAATACTTCACTTAGATGGGTTCTAGGACAGACTTTTCAGATTTAAAAATTCAATAGAGCTGAATTATAAAAGTGCTTGTTTGACTCCTGTGAGATAACGTGTCAGTGCCTCCAAAACATCAACATTAGCACTGCCCACACACACACACACACACACACACACACACACTCATCACAGATGAGTAAGATACAGCAAAGTAGAACTATAAAGCAGTACAGTGTTGCTCACATTAATTAATTAATTCATTCATTCATTCATTCCTATTTTTATATCAATTTACAGCAGGTTTGCACCTTTTAACTTTAAATCAAGTACATTTCTTATTCTTCACAATCAGTCAATCGATTAAACAGACAAATTACTCTAAGGGTCTGAGACGTTTTTCAAACTTTCAGCAGTCAGAGCCCAAAACAACCCCCCCCCACACACACATGCACATGCACACACGTGTCTGATTGAACATTAGAAAAATAATTTTGAACTGTGGGAAAGTACTTCATCTTCCCATTAAAACCAGTCCTCAGAAGATCCCTCGCTTAGTTCATGGGAATCTCTGCATTTTGTCCTTTCCTCTACGTATGAACCTCTCAACTTTGCTCCCACTTAATAATCTATCCATCCCTGAAGGTAAGATTTAAATAGTACCATAAGTAGATTTAGGAAGATTTTCTTCTAAAATTGTTTAAATTTTCCAGTACAAGTCAAGTTCAGTTCATACATTTGAACTCAGCCCTTGATGCTGACAGCTGTTTTGGGTGGGGAGAGGAGGAGGAATGACAATTGCCCACCTCTGATGTCACGGCTGGGCATGCCTGTCCTCTGGCAGACCCGTCTGCACTCTGCAGCTGTCAGATCTGCTCACAATGGCACCAGCGGGCGGCTGGCAAACCCAAATAGGGCCCAGCGTCCACGGCTCAACCTGCAAATGGATAAACAGAGTCATGATGAAACACAGGTCACGCCAGTTAGCACATCTGTTGCTGCTCTGGTCACATGACGTGTTTCAGGAACAGTCTTCCTTGGACCCAAGACGCCACTGGCCAAATGCAGTGGCAGCATCTCCTTCTTTTCCAAACTCCTTGTTCTCTTGCTGTCATTGATACTCCTGAACTTTTGACCTGAAGACATTGCTATAATTCTTGCATAGATACTAAATGGTAGGAAGTCTGCAACATCTTAGTTGTCTGCTGATGCTGAACTATCTAAAGCATTCCCAGTATGTATAAGATGAGGTTTTGTTTTAGGCACAAGTTCAGGCCAAATCAAGTCCAGGCCCAGGACAAAAGCCTGATATTGCCTTTGAATACACAGAGCTCCTAGAGGCTTGGACGTCCATTTACTCAGCTGTTAATAGTGTAAGTGTATTTATTCCTGTTTTAAAATTTGTAATTAATATAGAAGCATGTATATTTTCTCTAACCAAATATTAAAACAATTTAATTTAATTTTATAATTTAACTTTAAATTTGTGATTGGTTGATAAAAAAAAATGATCAGGCAGCAATTCTAAAGCAAGACACACCCTAATCAGAGCAATTAACCCTCTTGGCAAACACCTGTAATCAATCACCCAATTTCCAAAGACAGTACTTAAATTCTACCCCCAGGAACATATTTCTATAAATTATTGCTTCCTCAATAATTACTAATTTGGAGTGTTTTCCTAAATTTTCGTCCTGTTTGCCTGTGTTCCTTTCTGCCTGTCTTCCTATTTTCCTCACTACCTGTCTTCCTATTTTTTTTTGTCTGCCTGTGTTCCAGTTCCTTCCATGTGGTCCTGTTCCTCAGTTCTGTCTCCACTCTTCTACAAACCTCTTGGTTTCTGCTTCTGTAGTCTTCGTTATAGACACATCCACTTGGCGTTTCCACTGCCTTAATGATTATGACTTTCTGCAAGAGGATTTCCAACTACATGTTGTATTTGTCACAATGATAAATACATATTTGTAAAGTTTTAACAATTTTGTCTTATTTATATATTAATGTTTCCATTTTGATGTTTAAGAGCACACAATTAGCTGCTGTTTTGTTGCAGGGTCTAATTGCCAAATCCTTCCTTTATTTCTTTTGTACTCTTTGTCATAAACTCAGCAAATACCACAAAATATTAAGGTTTCCCATCCAGTCTTCTGAAATCTGAAGAAAAAATAACTGACTATATAAATTTGAGAAAAAATTGTGCTTTGTACTCATTTATAGACAGTGTTTTCTTACAAAACATTATTTTGCAAGGCATTCTCTTGTGTCAATATCATATTATCCTCAAATTTCTATCAGTGCTCTGAAATATAACCACATCTTGTACAAATGTGACAAAATTTTACAGGTTTTTTTTCCCAAAAGGTCAACAAATGAGGGACACAAGGCATAACTTCTTAACACACTAAATGGCCAGATCTAGCTCTTTGGCAATGGGCAGTGGTATTCTTCAACGATATCATATATCAAATAAGTCGCCACTGAAAATTTATTGCCGCTGTTATGATAACACGAAGATCCTGTTACCTTAAAAGCAAATGCAGCAGCTTTTTCTGTGATTTTAAAACGCGCAGGGTGCACAGCAACTCTCAACCCGCTGAATTATGGGAAGGGATTTAGCACGAGCTTCTAGTGTTTGCATTGAGTCCTCTCCAGGCTTCCCTGAGGGATGGGGGTTTTAGAAGAAGCCAGCAATGATTTTGGGATCTCTATGGTCTTTGGCAAAAGGGCAGCCCTGGCATGGAATGAAGGATGAAAAACACAGGCTTTTGAACTGACTGTGCTGGTAGACTGTCCAGGTTGGCCCACCCTGGGTTTCTGGACTGGACCCCTGGATAGGCTGTATTAGAAGAACGAGCTCCTCAGATCAACATAATAACACAGGTAGTACAAGTACTTTTTGGCTAGTGTAAAACGTAGAGCACACTAAGGTATGTGATCAGCTACTGTCATAAGTACCACAATCTTAATACTGAAGGCCTGCTACATACTCTTACATAGAAACACCACATTAGCAGCTGCAAATAATTGCTCAAAAGTTTTTTTTTTTATATATTAAAGATGCTGGAATACTGTACTCAAAAGAAAAACACATGAACAGGCAAAATCTGGAATGGAGTAAGAACACAGGAGGGGGGATGTGCTGTGCCTCCCCTCAATCTCACACACACACACACACACACACACACACACATTTATCGCTTGCAGTCTTTACACTAGTACGACTTTCAAGCTGTGTGTTTGTTGTTATGTCTGAACGGTTATTATAATAAATGAGCGACGGCAAAAGGCTGAAGACCCGCAAGCGCAGTTGCCGTTGGTAACAGGTACTGACAGCTGACTGGAACAAAACCAAATCCTGATTGAAAGCGTGTGTGATGGATTCCTGAACACAGTGGTCTCCCTCAACATGAT
Source organism: Chitala chitala (assembly GCA_025773905.1). Lineage (NCBI taxonomy): Eukaryota > Metazoa > Chordata > Actinopteri > Osteoglossiformes > Notopteridae > Chitala > Chitala chitala. Next base: position 8,684 of record JABJVR010045526.1, read on the forward strand.
TTTGAATGTTTTCCAGACCAGCCCCCCCCCCCTCAGCGAGTCTTCTCACCCTGGACTGTCTAAGGGCTGGTCTTCAGAGGTCTGGGCTGTTGTACAGGCTGGATTATGAGCACCATCATGCCACCATGCTTGTGATGTGTGCAGTTTCAAGCTGGGCCAGTGTTTACAAAGGGAGGTGGTGAAAGGTTAAGATAATAACACACATTTGAACAGTTAGGCCATTCGAGCTACACACCCCTCGCCATGGGCTTTAACAAACGTCATTAAAAAAAGTCAAGTGAGACTGAAGATGAGGACAGGGCAGACCTTCTGGAGAAGGTCACTGACAGGGGTTTGGTAAGTCAGAGCAGGAAATGGTTGGAAAGTTAACATGTCATCATGGAGGTGGAGACAGCAGGGCAGGGGGGTGCTTCAAGAATAGATGTGGGGTTAAGTGGAAAGCATGTGTTTAGGGGGGTAGTGTAGAGGGCAGTGGCCAGGAAAAGGAGGGCCTATGACATCATCCAGGAGCTTAACATGTGTTTAAAACTGGAGACAAGGCCCTTTGGGCTGTTGTTTTGGGGACCAAACCAACTGCTGAGTAGAAAGGTGACCTCAGAGATGGCCAACGGAATGTTAAAGGTGGCCGTGGCTGCAACATCTTCATCTGGGGTCTATCGTCATCTCCATCTGAGTCAGGAGCTTCCAGTAGTGTTGGATGGTCCACCTGGAACACATTTCTGTGTTTGCCAAGAAGCATCGGAGTTTTGGACAGAGTCCAAGGCAAAATTGGTCAACTGTTCAAACTCTTCTGTGTTTCCATGGAATAATCACAGTAATTGACAGGTGTGAGAACAAGCTTATGAGGGCTTTAACTGCTGCTCAATTTACGTTGAGGATTACAACCACACCACTCCAAAACCAATCATTCACTTTAATAATTTGAGATATGTTCCACACAGGAGCAAACTCTGATATATGTGTGATCATTTGAACAAGTAGAACAATGCAAAGGTTTGCCCATGTATTGCATGAAATGCTAAAACTCAGATACTCAAGCTATATATTAAAAGTATTGAATCAGGATCGGCATGATCTGGGATACACAGGAAGCAAGACAGACAATTATCATGTTAAAACATTAACTATTAAAACAAACAAACAAAAACAAAAGTATTTAAGGAGCTAATATAATGTTCCTTATGATTTACCCAGAGAGCCCTGTTGTTGTTGGGACACATGATTGGGCCTTTAGCATGAGTACAGCATCTTATGGGCTTCCAACCCACACTTGAACAAAGCATTGTGAGTGGTACATCACGCTCTTGAAATAAGAGACTTAAATTTTTATCAAAACATTACGTGATCATTACTGATACTTACCATACCCGAATAAGTAAGGCTAGCACTGTGAAATACTCATATAACACCAAGTTAAAACATTTAAGATATTTTTACTAGCATATACATACAGTAAGTTTTAATTCAGGGTTAATCTGAAATGCTGCTTTCATATATGATGATATGCTAGGTACTGTGTGTACTGACATTTTAAGCACAGAGAGCACTGAGTCAGTCATCAAGCTAGAGAAATGAAGGCAGGTGAATTAAAGGTCAATTAAATCGGCTAAATAGTGGGACTGATTAGGCAAGGTTCATGTTCCAGGAGCCAACTTCCCCGAGCAGAGACACGTTTACCTAAACAGGTTAAGTTTTACCCTTAAACATGTACTTGGATAAGGCTTTTTAATTACTAACGTGAACCTTTAGGTTTCTTAGTTGTCCGTTTTTCTGTTTATATTTTTGAGACATTTTATTTTGTGCCACAGACTGGAGACCCTGACAAATTCGCTCAATCGTTTTCAAACACCTAATCACTCATCACTCGTGACACAGCACACAAAGCCGGCTCGGAACTAGGAACGCTCAGCAAACGCAGAGCTGAGCTGAAGACAATGCTGCAACAGAGATCAGCTGGAATTAAGTAAACAGCTGTCTGGGGCGTTTACCTTGTCTGTTTGACATACCCATACCTCCAAGTACAGACACATGCCTGAAAAACTGGAGGAGAGTTTTTTGGAATTAAAACCTATGAAATACAAACGTAATAAGAACAAGCCACAGTTCACTCTGTTGAAGTGTGCTCTGTCAGTCTTCAAGGGCTGAATTCTTCTGACTGTTCAGTATATGTGTAGTGTGTATATAACATAGACAGACGAGGGACAAATTAAAGGAAGAACCAACATAAAGTAATTGTGATCCATACCCCAACATTGACCTATCTGTCAAAGTCACTTACTTTTAATCTCTGCCATCTTGATCCAAAATCAAAATCAACTGGGCCTGCTCAGCATTTTTATACTTGCCAAACATCATTACTGCATGTCCATTGCTCAGCCGTACCATGCAGCGCACCTGTATGGAAGCATCTGCATTCGTTATGTTTCTCCAGTCATTTATTTATAATTTTCCTTTATTTATAACCTATCTGCAGATGTAGATGTTTTAAATAGAATAATAGATTTCAAAGCTTTCTCAAACTGAAAGTCACTGGAAGGGCAAAAGTGTCTTAAGGTATACGGAAAATCTCCAGGCAGAGCTGAGCAGAATCTGACAGGAGTTGACATCTGCAGAAGTGAATCTTTTCATAGCAAAGCTATCAAAGCTCTGCCCCTAATTATAGAATAACAGAGCTTTGGTAAAGCAGGGCTCAATGGCTGAGCATAGAGACTGAGTTTTCATATTTTTTTTCACCCAGAGAATTGTGAAAAGCAGGACGCCATCAGGGTTTGCTAATGACAGGCTGTTCGGCAGAAAAACAGCCATGCTTGAAAATTATCTTTTCAAATACATCAGTTCATACATGGGATGTATGAATGAGTGTGCATTTCACAAGGTGATGTCGCACGGGTCTTTGTCTCACATAAATACATGTGGCACAGATAATAGAGAACAGCATGCTGACGGGGACACAGAGGATATCAGTTAAGACACCATGGAAAACACGACACCCCAATTATCCCCTACTTAGCAAGAAGACGCAGTCAAAAAGTCGGGTCAGCGTGCCACAGGTCAAGTGCATCGGTTTCTCTGCAAACGCAAAACGACGTGTCACTTTATGGGCGAGATGAAGGGTAGTCTGAGGCAATCAAAGTCAGCTGCTTGTTACGCTCTGAAAGGCTGAAGGCTGCTGAGCAAATTTAGTTGTTCAAACACAGACAGGATTAGAACTAATGGAGGGAAGGAATACAAAAAGAGCTTGACTAGACCAGACAAGCTGTTAAAAACAGATGGGATGAATCATTGTGTTTATTACATTATACACAGTAACTGTGCTTCTAAAGTACAATGGAGATAATTTCCTATACCATACAGTGTACAGAGAGCAGCAGAGGCTAAAATGGTGGAAACATTATACAAATAAAGACAAACATCACAAATATAAATCCAGATTCAATAGTAATAATGTGTCAAGTTTAAAGAGTTTTAACAGTCAGGTTCAGAACTTGTACAATTTGCATAACATTCAGAGAAGCACAAAGGATTCTCAAAAGACTTGCCAAAGAGCACAGAGTAAAAATTGGTGACTCCTTGCTAGATATTTGTATATATTGGCTGGTGTTCTAAATATTTTCCCACCAATGCATTCAGTAAGTACTCCACATTATTTACACTAATGCTTGGGGCAAAAAGTTATAAATATGTTAAATAAATAAATTCAACATCAGCTAGGATAATGTAACTGTAGAAGAGAATTGCTAAAATAACTTTTTTTTGTTTGCAGCCATACTTCTCTTTGTACCTGTAGCATTTACCACATTTTCTGGTTAAGTACAGACTGAAAGCGTAGGGTGGATCTCCATTTAAACACAGCTTGGACCTTTCGCAGACAATCCAAAGGGAGAGTAGGACATTCTACTGTCTCCCTTATAAACCTCTTTACTGTGGTGTTCTAGTTAAACACATGGACCTCTTATCCTGTTCATGCTGCAAGTTTAACTGTGCAACACCTGTTTCCTTTGGCTTCCATATCGCTCTCGGTCCAGAAGTACACTGTGTGTGTCTCTGCTGCTCCACAGCTTCCACCTCAGGTTGCTGACATGCACAGACTGGATGTGCCAGTTATCCACGAGCCAGTTCCTCCAGTTTGCTCAGTTTGGGAATGGTAGAGATCCCTGAAAACTTCTTCGGTCATGTTCAATTACTCTCATTTCACAATGAACACACAAACAAATAAATAAGCAAACAAACAAACAAACAAACATTCTTGGTGTCAGGCTGGTTTTCCATAAGGTGTTCTGTGCTGGACACCCTCTGCTATTATGTAGCAAGCAGTATTATACTAAAAAAAATAAAACAAACAAACACACACACACACACACACACACACACACACACACACACACACACATATATATATATATATATATATATATATATCACTAAATGACCAATAAAGGGACAATAAACCTTAGTAAAGAAATTAAAAGGTCAAAAGTAAACATTAACAGTATTAATTATTAATATTAAAAAGTGTATATAGGCCTAAATTGACTAAATGGGTAACCATTCCATAACTTTCCCTTTTTGAGCTAAAACAACTCTGAAGACAGTCAGAAACAGAATTCATAAAAGTCAAAGTATGTCAACAGAATTGAGTACTGGGCTCACTGAAGCCTGATTAATGAAGAACTCAGCTGGAGGAAAATCCAGCAGGCAGTGATCCTCCCAGGAGTAGGATTAGGAAACCCAGCCCATGAGGAATGGTATTGATCCACCAGCCACTTATCATAATGGTCACAGTCAGCCCAGCCTGTAAGGTAAGTCATGCCATAACGCTTAATTAGCAGATGTGGCTATGAAACACACTGTGTGTGTGCAACAGCATTAATGGTCTCACATTTCATGCTTGTCAACACCAATTATTAATTTTCAAGAACCAGTTTTCCAGCAGAGTTCTTCACCATTTCAGCCTGGACTGGTTGAAAAGTTGACTGGAACCATTTGCAGTTTATAGGCAGGATGAAGTGCTTTTTGAGTCTTGTTCAGATCAGTCATGAGGAGCAGAAGTTTGGTCCAACGTGGCACACAGGCCGATAATATTTTATGCGACAGGTAAGTAAAGGGAAATATTAAGCTGCAATTCTGAGAAACTCATAGTAAGTGGCTGCAGTTTGTTCTCCTGTGGATGTGCCTGTCCAAACCCTCTTTATCCCATTAATGTGAACTCACAAAGGGAACTGCTTTTTTATTCAGCATTACATGTGGAAAAATCCTAAAGTGTGAAGGTTTTATGGTATAGGAAAGTTACTTAACACATGAACAATGGAGAATGTGCCAGAATTTTCTGTTCATGTTGGCCCTTGAGAAGCTATGGATCGTGATTCAGAGGCTGTGCAATAAAATGTCCATCGAGCTCTGGGGACAGACTAGGACAAGGTCTATATGAGACAAGGTCTGTCCAGAGATGAAAAGCCGTCACCCCCAGTGTCCTGTACGCATCTCCAGTGCCAATAACGTGCTTCTCCGCCAGTCTAGGAGATGTCTTCCACAGGACACATTTTCCGCCTTCAGCGTCCTCTCCAGAGGTGGCCTTGTTTGGGTTGGCAGGGCATTCACTCCAGAAAGCTGGGCGGTGAACTTCTTTATTTGAGCACTTTCCAAATGTTTTACTGGCACGATGAGGGGTGAAGACCCTCAGATCTTGTTTTAATTTCTCAGGCTTTAAGGAGGCACATCATAAATGGAGTGAATGCCTCCCGAATCACTTACATGACAATGTAACTGTGTGCGACAGGAAATGGCTCTTCAGTATCTCATTTGACTCGTCCAAGCAAATCCATGGGTTACAGTTTCCAAAATGAAGATTTGCTGTTCTCATGGTCAGTTGACTTAATAAAAGTTTGTTTAAATACAGGCATGTGAAACTCAGAATGGGGTGTGTACTGTAATGTGTACTTGATCATCTTTTGTTCGTCTGTAATGCTTTTATACATGCTTTTATACAATGCTTTTATTTACAAAACTTTCCTTATCTTCATATGCAATCTTCCCTAATGATCTCTCCTTGATACGTACAATACCTCAACAACAGCTTATGCAGCGTGAAACGTATACAGTCACACACACTCAGCTGAGATTTTAACTTAGTCTGTTTTGTTACTATGAATGACACAATTAACAATATTGGTCAACATTTATCTCATAATCAGCTTTTATTGTCACTGCATACATATACATGTTGCACATACATGTCACAATGAAATTTGTCCTCTGCATTTAACCTATCCATCCATCTATCAATCCATCCATCCATCCAATTATCCTTTTCAGGGTCTCATAGGTACTGCATAAAAATTTGTTTCCTACAGTTTGTCTTTAAAACACATGACACATTATATATACACCTTGAATGCCAGAAGTTTAAATCACTGATCATTAACCTCCTACAGACTTCATCGATGCTCATTTACTGTTAAATACTGTTTGGCTTTTAAATGCTAAAACAATACAAGTTGATCCACCCATTTTGGCGGACATCAATGTTGAATTATTTTTAACAGCACTGACTTCCTGTTCTTTCTTTCAGATTCTAGTGTCTCAGTTAGCACAGTACACATTTGGGAAAAGCAATTTTTATGATGTCCACTATACTGTAGTGTATATGTATGAAATTTTGTAACATTTAATAATTCATGCTCATTAATTGTCAATAGATAATTTGTGTACCAATGAAATGGCACTGAAGAGGGAAAAGGTATCAAATACAGACTTTGAACCCTTTTAAAGACAGACATCTGTACTTGTTCTTTATATTTGAGCTTTGTTATGTACAGCTGACCGCTTTAATTTAGAGCACACATTCTACATAACCCTACTCAGTATAACCATACATAAACCAACGGTAGTGCAGGGCAAGAGAAAAGAGAAAGGTGTAATAACACCTATGGATGTTTTCATTGTTTTCACCAGGTGAAAAGGAGAGTCCTGACATGAGCAAAAAGAAAAGAATATGTGGTACACAGCACAAAATGGCAGTGTTAATCTAACACTGAGAGTGTTGACAGTGCCAGCTTTGCTGTGTATTAGGGGGCCTGTGTGTATGTCGATCAGGTGGCATGGGGTTTCCCCTATGTTTATATATTCGGCATCAAACAGATGAAAAGAAGCAAGAGGCCTGGGAAGGCCCGTCCTTCTATTTTCCCAGAGGCTCATCCATGTTTTCCAGGCCTGGTCTAGACATGAAAATGGGCTAAGAGGAAAGAACATTAAATTAATGGATTACAACAGCTTGAAAGTGAATCTTGTAGCTATTTTGCTTAGGTTTGACAGAATGTTGAACAGGGTGCCAAAAGGAGTATATACAAAACATACATTAGAAAATAGTGCATAAAACAGTAAGTCTTACTATTGACCAGATTAGGTGGATGTCATACAAATAATGTCATAATTAAATCCTATGGTGAACCCATGTTTGATTTTCTTTGCAAGTGGGCTATTCTCAGATATTGTTTTTGCACGAGTGAAGGTAATGCCACAAACCTTCCTTCTCCCGTCTCACGCTCAGTAAAGATGAGCCTCCCGCACACAGGGTGAGAGTATGAATATGAACGATAAATGTTTATTTTATCAGACTGGTTCTGATTAACAGAGGCAACAAGATGCGTACATGGGGTTCTCCGCGGCCCTCAGTCTTTAAGAGAGCAAGCAACCGGGTCAGTGAGGCGGTCATGTTTGGACAGGGCTTGTTACGTTAGCGTGCCTTTCTGAGATGTTTTCAGACTTCATTGACCGCAGATGGTCTTCGCGGAGCTGTTTCAAAGAGAAACGGAGATTAGGCAGCTTTCGCGTTATCACCATGCTGCGATCCGGTGAATTAAACTTGGCAGTAAATGAACCGCTTTGTTCAGTTTGGCATCCAGACAACTTTTAAGGGATTTCGTTTGGTTTTCCTCTTTGCTATGAAAACATTAATTTGTTTTGCGGGAATTTCTTTTTTAGGAAGCCAATTTACATATATACTGATTATGTCTGACTATTATGTTTAATACTGGAGAATCTATGACGTAAAATTTAAATACCAGTTATATTTTAACTGTCAGATCACAAGGTCAATACGGTGATGGCTGACGAGAAGTTCATATGCTTCTGTTTCTTGTAGTATTTGCATTAAAATAACAACATATCTCAAAACACAATTTTCCCATGAATCTCTGAGACATTATTATTATTATTATTATTATTATTAGTTCACTATACATAAATATCCCATGAATTTCCTATGAACACAGTTTATAAGTCCAGCAGATGCTGTCAGAAGGACCTGTATACAGGGTCTGTACACAAGAGACATGTGTGATGTGATCATTACAGTGATGAGAACTGGTAATTATTAAAACACATATTAAATATTATTAAAATACAATTTAAAAATTTCAATGGAAGTTTATTAGTGTTTGAATGATTATACATGTACTGGCCGTGTGGCAGTCAGGACATTGTCACATCCTATGAATTATTGCCAGTGCTTCATGTTGAGTTGAGTTATACTGAACCCAGAGAGCAGAGAGGGGCCACTGTGAAGACAGAGCTTTGTCACATCACTGTGATGGGACAGAGCATCCACCATATGAGCCTCACTGAGGGCTTTTAGAGAACCAGACAAGGAACTCAGAAAGAAACTAGTGTGTACCAGCGGTTCTCGTCTATTAGAACCCAAGAACACGTGGGGTGGACACAGGGGGTGGGGTGGAGCAGGTACAGCAGGGTCTGCCTGGAGGAAAGTGATTCAAAAGCTCCTGAAATTAATATTCATTTCAGCATGGAATGTTCCAGAGCCCCGGACAGAAGGGGTCTGCCTCTGTATCACACTTTCCTACCAATACACGCTACATGACTTGCCTGTAACTACAATTTCACATGGCATATTTGTTTAAGTACAGTCAGTTTCCTATATCATTATAAATAGAGTTGCTGGTGCAGGAGTTAGAGAACACCGGAGCTTCTCTTGTAAAATGAACCACTTTTCATACAGGAACTTTGGCAAAAATTTTGGACTGGTCAGTGAAGCTCTGCATTAAGTACTGGCTTTGACTGAGGTTTATACTCTACATTTATCATTGCATTGTCATTTCCTTTTTTGTATGTCTTGTAATGTTAGCATGTCCAGGGCCCTTGACGTTTTTGATGTCACTCTTCCAGTGTCTTGTTTTTTTTTTCCTTTCTGTATTCTGTTTAATTCATTATTTAATACAGTGTTTGCAAACATAATGTAAAGGACAACACGTTTGTGAAATGCCTTGTGTTGATGTTGCTTTGAACATGGCATTCCTTCAATTAAGTAAAAAGCAAACAAAAACAAAAAATGAGAAAACAAAACATCATGTCAATTTAGTGATAAACAAAAATACAAACGAAACAAAACAAAACATCATGTCAATTTAGAGTGATAAAAATACAAACGAAACAAAACAAAACATCATATCAATTTAGAGTGATAAACAAAAACACAAATGAAAGAAAACAAAACATTATGTCAATTTAGAGTGATAATCAAAAATACCCATGAAACAGGCCTGATCAGAACTTCCACACTCAGAAGTATTAAGGTAAAAAAGCATTTCCACCTGACCAATATTACCCTAACTTTGCACACAACACAAAAATGCAAAAGCAATTAAAAATCACTTTTGTGTGCCATAAAATACGCACAGCAGCACAGATGTCTCATCTGAAGAAAGCAGACTGTTGCTGGCCATTTATGAAAAGACACCTCTTGCTGTTAAGGAATTAAATTCAAGGTGTAAAATAAAATAATAAATAAATATAAAATATTGTAATTATTGAATTTATATGTGTTTTTAAATTAAATTAACAGCAGTCTCTTACAATGATGGTCTTTCTTGGATTTTTTTTTTTTTAGTTGTGAGTGAGGGCTCAGATAAATCCGGGCAAGCTTAATGTTTATCCAATGTGAAAATAATTACTTGAAAGTGTTACCCCTTAATCTGGTTAATTAGAGTGGAAGAAGAAGGATTCTGGCCATTGTACGCGATGTCTTAGTGATTATTGTCTGCCTCTTGTAAATTCTGAGTGCAGCTGGGAGTGGATGAGTTCTGGATTAAGCACATTCTAAAATTGTGATTGGCTTTAATCTGTCATGATGGGAAGACTAACACTTGGGGCAAATCCAGTGGCTTGGATTCTGGATGGAGGGCTTGCAGCCCAGTTTCTTGGGTCCCGGAAACAGGTTTCATGCCAGGTTGTGGCATTTCTTGCTGGGGTCAGATGTTGGGGAGTGTCTCATGCAGAACCTCAGAGCCTTAAAGCACACATACTTAACTCTGTTGCTTAGAAGCTGAATCCAGATCAACAGTGTTGCACAGGCTTCAGCTACGATTCCATCTGAGAGTATAAAAAATCCCCGAGGACAGGATGGGATGGCAGGCATCTGACTGGCTGGAAACAGGGACATGTTAAACTGGGGTTTAGACCATATTGCTCATGGTCAGCCAGTGACATCTGTTTACCAAACTGTCACAACCCCTATTTCTTAATTTATACTTCCAGAAATGCAAACAGGATTAACCTGCACTAGTGAGGGGATCAGACAGGTGATCAGAAGATTCTGCAAAGATTTAGCACTTTTAGGTATAGTCACATGACTATAAACCCACTTCTGATTAGCATCAAAATTTAAAAACATTTAAAATATATTGAAACAATAAAAAGAGACCAGTTTGTACATGACTTATTGCATAGCCTGAATATATCGGGCGATGTCTCAAAATGCACATCTAGGTTTAGATGCTCGATGGCACCATCAGGGGAGAGAAGCGCGATGCTCCTTATCAGACCTTAGCAGCCGGAGCCAGACCAGATTAATCGCTGTACGAAAGCAGCCCTGCTTATTTTGAGCATCCTGACACTGAAGAGCGACATCACTGCTGTCTTTGGCTACCCGTGTCCAGGCCACCACGAAGACTGTATCAGAAAACATGAGTGGGAGCTTTAATGTGCTGCCAGACACATGTGTTTTTCAGATGGCCCAAACACGTGATTGTTATGTTCTCATTTCAAAGACATTTATCCGTTGAAGGGTTTTATTTCACTGTCTGCTTATTACTAATATCATTAATGTCAAATGTCAAGCCTACAAGATAATCTCTAGTTCAACTGTATAGAAAAGAAAATGTTACTGTTATTTTTTTCTTTTTCCAATGGCCGAACTAGACAACTGCTGCTGTTATAGGGCTGTAATTAAAATACGACAATAGAGGAAAAAATTAGAAATCACTCTTCTCAGAAAATCCATTAATTCCCATTAAAATGTTATTAGTTACCTAAGATCAAACAAATCTGGAAAACATGAAACTACAAACATTACGGTAAATGTCAACAAAGGCGTTTGTTCTTATAGGTATATCTACCCAAGATATGATTTTTGGGTTTTGCTAGTTTGTTGAGACATATCATATAAAAAATAAATTCAATAAACATTTTTCCCAAGACATCTGAACCTTCACAATAACAAGGTATCTTAAAGCAGTTTTTCAAAATGCACTAAGGAAATCTAAGAGTCTTGGAAACCTATTGATGGCATTTATTTAAATTTAACTACGATTGACACATGCGTATCAACTGAATGCAAATTTAGATGTTTTTATTTTATTTATAATTTTATGTTCTATTTTATCTGAGTTTGATAAACTTATTTGAATTAGCAAAAGTTACTAATTTATTTTAGACAATTAAAATGGCTTAGAACAGATAACGTGCAGAGCTGTGAAAAAATTATTTGGGCACCCATTAATATGATACCATTTTCTTGTAGATCTGTACTTTTATGAACAGACTTTCTCCCAGGGACAGAAGAATGAGCAGACTGAGCCCTAAGCTCATGCCCTCAGAGATGTAAATATATGTGCTCTTTGTACTTCCCTCCGTATGTATCTGAAGATTTATTCCTCTCCGGTGTGTTCTCTTCCAGATCCTCTCGCTGCCTCTCCGTGGACAGAGACAGAATTAATGTGCCCTTCGTTTGATGTGTTGATTTGACAGGAGGAAATGCTGGCTGAATGGAAACAAACCCCTCTGCCGGTTCCCCGCAGACCCCGCTGGATGGATAAATGAAGAGCGTCGCTTTCTTCTTACTAAAGGATTGTCCAGCAGGACCACAGTTAGCACGCTCCAAAAGGGTTGTGCTGGAGGTGACCTGAAGGCACTGATTAACTGTCTCACTGCAGGAGGTTCCACTCCCTCCTGCTGGAACACCTGGAGCTCCTGGCACGGATAAGGATGGAGACTCCCAGCCCCCAACAGACTGCTTAACCTACTGTGAAGCTATCAGCTCTGCTCAATTAACCCTAGCAGCACACCCACCTGCTATTGCCCACATACCAGGGGGTGTGGCCTAAGATGAGAATGGGAGTTTGCACAAATGCATCTCATTAAGCAACTATTGTTTGCCCAGAGTGAGATATGTAAAAGGTATGTACTTCCTACAGCAATCTAAGGCTGTGATATTATAATTATCTGGATGAACCAAATGTCATATCAAAGAAAAGGAGCAAGTCAGTCATGTGATTTCAGGAAATAGAAATAAAGTTAAATCATGTATTATTTATATATATAATATTTTTGCAATACCTTGTAATAAGTAATGTGTTTCATGTACCTTGAGTCTTTCTCTTTTTTACTTTCTATAGGTGGATGTGAGAAATGATAAAGTGCTACTTATAAAATTAAATGATATGGCATGGTGATCTCAGCAGCAATCCTGGATTTGTCTGCCCAGTACTACAGTAGAGGTGTTAGACCTTAGCAGATGACCTACACTGCAGATTTGCTAACAGGGTCACCTGTCATGTTGTAGTGCTCCTGTATCTGAAAGATCCATACATACATTTAAAAAAATCAATACTTCATACATATGGTACAGCTTAAGAAATAGGATTTTCATTTCATCTTTTTTTTCCAGAGACAGCAATATGATAGACAAGTTAATAGTCATACTTGAACATCATTTGTCAACAGTTCAGTTCCTATTATCAGCCTCAAAGGTACAACACACATTCATGTGAGGTCCAGTACACATCTACATATACAGTAATATATACAGTACACACGTGAAGTTGGGTACACGTTTACATGTGCAGTAATATATATAGTACACACGTGAGGTCCGGTACACATCTACATGTACAGTAATATATACAGTACACATGTGAGGTCCAGTATATAAAAGACAAACTTTCTCTATTGAACTAATACCTATTTCAGGAAATAATTTCTTTTTCAATTTTTTTTCAATTTGTTTTAACTTTTTTTCAATTATTATTAATATTTTTAATTTTCTGAATTAATTTTTTGACTGTGAATTTTATCTCAGCATTTTTGCCCAGCTGTTTTCAGCTGTATTTTTACTATGAAATAACAAGATAAATATTTTCTGCTCCAGCATAATAACATTACTTGCGCCATTATTCCTCAGATCACAGTTTGCAGAAATCACAGAGGAGCTGCTGACGGAGCACAATAATGAGAAAGCGCAGTGCCAGACTGCATGCACCATTCCAGCTGATGCCCGTACACACACACTTGACACTTGGCCTGTTACGCTAGCGACATGTCACTATGTCATGCTTTAACCCCTCCTGCGGATGGGACAAGCCCGTAATCCCCAATTCAAAGCTATCACCCCTCTGACAGGTCAAGGCATGGTCACCAGGGACACTCCTGCATCCCACACCCTCTGAATCCTGAGAAGTCGATAGGGCTCGAGATCACCGAAGGCTCAATTACCCACAACCCCCTGGGAGGATTAGACATTTCTATGAATGTCGTTCAGTAAGTGCAAGAAACTAACCCAGTCACATGGTATGGGTAAAACTCCAGCTCCTTAGCTTGAACTGTAGCATTTCTCATACACGTAATATATCCGATTTTCTTTTTAAAGTGCTTAGTGGCAATCAAAGCAAGTTGCTCATTTTTCTTTTGTAAGATTTGATCTCTTGCTTACTTTCTATATGTGAGTAAATGTGTGTCCACGCATATACACACACAAACATGCGTGAACATGTATGAACACATTCATGTAAACCTGGTTAAAGAAATATTCTAAGCAAGGAACAATAGCTAACCATTATAACCATTACAGTGACACAAACACTGCATACTCAGTTATAATAATTGTCAAATTTATAATATTAAATACATGCCACACAGTTCAGTGTATATTTGCTTAGCTGTCAGTTATGCAATTTATGCGGTTTTAGCACATCTGGAATCCCATGGGGAAATGTGCATCAGCTGGATGCTGTATGGTGCTTCTCATGGCATCCTAGTTAAGCTGGCTTTGCCCAGGTGCAGATGCTTAGCATGAGATCAGCAAGAACAGCACACTGAATCAGAAAGTCAAAACCAAGAACATTCATATCCACAACAATAACGTCTTCACGAGGGACATTTCTGCTTTGTGAAAATTAATGTTTGTGTATTTACTTTTATACCATAATTTTGTGTAATATTCTGTATCACAGGTTTAATTATTTTGGCCATTTGTTTTAATAGGTATTATAAAGAATAACTGGAACAAAAGAGAATTTATGTTTTATAATATTTTTACCTTTTTTAACTCACACAACAGCAGCTCTCCTTAGCCACAATGCCCCCTGCTGGCTATAGTGGTGCAAAGTATAAAATTTACACTTAGCCACACGTTGGAATTAATATTGTTGTCACTGGCCTGCGAGAAATTTGTTGTCATACTTGTCATTACATTTACATATCGCAACATAAGATTTCAAAAGGGAGAATAATTAATGACCAGTGATCAGTGACCTTAATATTATTTTAATTGCAAGAAAGCGTAATGTTACTCATTAGATTAAAAACAACCACGAAAGCCTACAGTTCCTGTGGTATGAAGCACATAAGTTTGTTGAAAATGAGTGTCTTCTACACCTGCGCCTCTGTTGGCTCATCTAGTCTACTGGGACCCACGATGCACCAGTCACACCAGAAAAGAATTCCTTCATTGTTCTGCTGGAACACCAGGCAAACTTCAGCCTCTCAGACTCCCTTTAATTAATCTTTTCTTTTTTTTAAGAAGCAGAGTGGTCCTTGTTATGCGGAACATGCTCTTGCATATGCATCCGGGATTAGCATGGGGGGTAAGCCATAATGAACTCCCTTTCTAAAAGTGTATTATTTCATTAACTGAGTCATCCAACAAGGCCATCTTGGCGAACACTTAATAAATACTACCAGCAGGTAATTACATTCCCTCCAGTGTGCATTTCACAGGCAGAACAGATTACTTGGGAAAGCATGTGCCACTACGATTTAATTAAATCTTCAGATTTCCTTTAACCTTTTTTTTCCTCCCCCAGTAGAAACAGTGCTACCATCACCTGGATTCTTTTGTAAGGCTGGTGAAAAAGGAGATGTGAAAATGTAACCTTTTCAAGACAGCCTGTATGAACAAAAGATTTAATAACAGACACGAGAAATGCAACTAGAGGCTCTATTTAGCTCCGAAAGCCCAGTCATGAAAAAATACAAAATTGTGACCTCGAGTGATTGGTCGATATTGTCAAGGTTAAAGGGCACGTGAAGTCTGAGCATGGCAAGTATTAAACACTTACTGTATTGACGAAAGATTTAGGTGTTTACGCTTTCTTCATTTTAGGGGATGTTATAGACAAAATTGTCAGTACCATAAATTAGGATACCATGAGATCCATGAGAGAGTTGTGACATGTACAACTGTACGGCTGTGAAGAGGATGAGATGTGGCTGTTTATCTCACCTGGGTCTGTTACTCTGAAATACAGTACATGAGGACTGTGGAATGCTATTCAGTCCTTGCAAATGCAAAGAACATCTTCATAAGTTGAATAAGGGCTGTTAAACAAAACTCATTGTAAAGACCTAGTCCGTGTGTCTTCTTATCACATCAAAAGTCACTGGCTCTGGGATCCAAGTCACATTTTATTACACAGCTGGCAATTTATTCTAAAAGCATCCTACAGATGGACACGGCTGTGCGGTGTGTTACCATTTCCATAAAGCACCATTGTTATCACAACTACAACCTGGCCTTTCTGGAACTTGAACCAACAGCCTTTAGTTCATAGGTTCATGTCCTTTTTTTCATATGAAACTTTGAAAGTGAGTACTGTGTATGTAGGCCACGTGGAAGTTACAGCCAACAAGAGCTGCTGAATACTGTTCTATGCTCTCACTATTTCATGTCTGTTGTTTTAAGAATTGTGATGAAATTTTTGGTTAAAACCTCCAATATACTCATGCCTTTAAGATATAGACTAAACCTCTACATCACATAGTTTGCACTAAATGTAGCTGTAGGTCATTTTCCTCCACTGCCATTTGTAACCATGGTTGTGACATACACTTAGCCATACAGTCAAGCTTGCTGATAAGCAAGTGACAACCAGAAAACAATGACTGAGTGTCTGCAATTCACAGGTAGTGTTATGAGTAAGGGATAAGGAATGTGCAGTTTTAAAATTTTATTCCAGTGATTCTGGTCACCTCAACCTGGTGTGCAAAGAGGACCTTTCAATTTCTCCAGGTTTAAAATATAAAAATGTTGACATATAATTGCTGTAAGCCTTAGACCACACCTCACAGGTAATGTCTTGTTTTCTAGTGATGCGAGTCCTGATCTACATTTATATCTATATTTTTACCTGTTTATGTCTGCCAATAATCCCAGTGTGCCCCAAACCAAACTGGGTCTCCTTGCTCAATGTTATGGTGGGAATTTACATAATACCCTAATTTGTCAGAGAAGCCCTGCCCTTGAAGCCTGAACATTCGCACGTTCCCCTAATAAATTATAATAATCGGCTTTTATTGTCATTGTGTACATACACATCACAACAAAATTGGTCTTCTACATTTAAACCATCCCCCTGGGGGGGAGCAGTGAGCACCCACACACAGGGCCCAGGGAGCTAGCACTGAGTGTCTTGCTCACGGACAGACCTGGCAACTGGGCCAAGATTCAAGCGGGGAAGCTTCCACATCCCAGCCGGCAAGCTTTCACAACCCTCCTGGGAAGCTTCCACATCCCAGATGGACATTCTACGCTTCAAGCTACCAGGCCACTAAACAGAACTCTTATGGTAAACCACAACCTTTGTCTCCTATCTTATTTATCAGCATTTGTTTTAAAATAAGACAAAAACATAAATATTGTAACTCGAATTCACAAAAATATGACTGGGTATCCACATTTTTCTGATTTATTTAAAATAATCATTGGGAGGTACTAGGTATTAGATATCTGTGTATAGTTATAAATGTTACACACCATGGAAAAACATTGCATGAGCACAAATACCACGTGAATATATCAATCTTTTCTTTGATGTAGTGAGGTCCATTAGTGGGCTAACATTGCCTGCCCTCTATTGATCACCAAATGTAATTGCAGACACCTTTTAATTTTTCAGACACCCTCAGAAATTTTTAGGAGTAGCTTTAGACGCAGAGATGTACAGATTTACATTTTTTTCAGTAAATATAACTAACTGATTCATGCAGTATTTCTAACATTTCTCTCTGAACACATGCAGTCTTAAGACTTGTGTTTTCTAAAGTAGAAAAGCAAACACCAGTCAGGTTATGTGTTTCATTCTTTATGTGACTGTTTACAGACCTTAGATAGTAAGCACAGTGCTCAGAATGGGGTCCTGCCTGTGGCATTATACTGAGTATACATTCTCTGATTGTGACCATCCCTGTAATCCACTCTGCATAAAGTGGTCAGTGATTTTTCTTCTATGATAATGTTTATTGGTAAAACTACAGTAGGACCTGCAAAGGCAGGTATACACAGGAGCATCTAACATTTATACAGGTCAAAAAGCAGACAGGCCGGAATCTGGAATCCTGTTTGTGCTACATGATTTACTCAGGTGTGACATGTTGTTCTTTGGTCTGGTTCTGCAGTTGATCTCTCAGTCTCTAGTAAAGACAAACTGGAGCATAGAGATTTTTTTTTTAATCTCACCGAACAGCACCACGTCACCAAACGATGCAGTGTTTTCTGAAACTGAGTTTTCAGTTGCAAATCTACACACGCAGTGATTTATCAGGACTGGTACTTGTGGCTTTGAACTGAACGTTCGTGTTTGGGTGGAATCCGGCAAAACTGAGTTCAATCGATGAGTTTACTTAAACGCTAAAATGCTGCGCTTGACGATTAGTCAGGATTGTGGACTTACACCTAAACTCAAACCAGTTCTGAAGATTAAATGTTAGTCTTTGAGCACACACAAACAAATAGAGCTAACTGGAAGGGCTTGGCCTCTATTAGACACATGGAATGCAGGTTTATTTTTAGTACTCGATAGTGATTATCCTCTTATTGCATAAATGCCTGATTTTCCAAGACTGCTGTCTCATGAGTGACATTAGAAACCTGTTAAACATGCATCACAGTGAATTTCCTCTGTCAATGTTTATGACTCTGTCTGTGACCATTTATGTAACAGCTTTAAATTCCATGTAAAAAAACCCTCTTTTTTAGTGTCTAAGGCTGGCTGGGGAATGATGACATAACTGTCTTCTTACTTCTGTTCCTAAAGTGTTTTTTAACGTTTCTGACTGAAAATATAATTGCTTTATAGTTATAAATATTCAGACTGACGTCATCAAAGATGAATCAGAGAAGATATTTTGTCTCAGTCATATTTTCTTTTTTTCAGTTTTTTTATTTTTTATACAATTTACGATGTTGTCAAAATGCCCAGACTAAAAGACGGCACATAATTTGTTGTTGTGCGGTTAGTTTGTGACTACCACCCACTTTCAGTAAAGGACTGTTCAAAACCAACCGTTAAACACTTTTCTCACACTGATTTTAAAAATAAACTAAGCACATTTTATTGAAAATGTGTGACCTGACCAGATGCACGCATTGAGTGAAGATTATTCTCTATAACACACATACACATATTGTTACTTAGCTGAGTTTTCGTCACTTGTCACAACTGAACATTTTCCACCAGTTTACAGAGCAGTATTTTACTAGCATTACTCAACATAAGGGCTGCAACTGCGGGGCCCTCCTCGGCTTCCTCATACTGTGACATGATGGTTTATAGCAAAGGGTTGGAAAACTTCAGCAAAACCTTTACAGCACAAAAATTGCTTTGCGGGAATAACATTTATTTGTAAGCAAGAAGGGGTTCGTACTTTAAATACTAAATACTGCTAAAAAAAAGTGCTAGTTATTAAAGGCCACACGGTGATGTGGTGGTTAGCACTGTTGCCTTGCATCTCCAGGTGTGGGGTTTGATTCCTGCCTTGGGTCTGTGTGGGTGGAGTTTGCATGTTCTCCCTGTGCTTGGTGGGTTTTCTCTGCATTCTCCAATTTCCTCCCCCAGTCCAAAGACATGTACAATGTATTAGGTTGATTGCTGTCCAAATTGTCCATTGTGTGTGTGTCCTGTGGTGGGTGTCCCCTGCCCTACGTCCAGTGTCTCCTGGGATGGGCTCCAGGCTTTCTGTGACATTTAACAGGACAAGCAGTATGGAAAATGAATGAATGTTAAATGACAAGCATATAGTATTTAGCAAGTCTTAGCTAAGGAATATTAAAATAACCTGAATCTGATTTAGGAAGGTAAGGAAGTTTGAGTGATTTTGTTGGGAGCAGGAGGGCTTCCAGGTGATAAACAGCCAGCTATCCTGTGTGCCACAGTTTGACTCAACCAAGCAGAAAAAGCGACTGCTTCCTGCGTTACATCTGACACAACACACTAATGCTCCTGTCCGTGAGAGTTCATGTACACATACCTCGGGACTCCGGTAACAGCTACAGCACAGCTGGCAAACAGCCACAAACAATAACATGAATTACTGGTTTTTATACACGGGATGTTGCAGATCCAACACAGCACCCATACACTTACAGTTTTCCATTACACGCATGACATTTTAAGGCTCGAAAGGGGCGCAATTACCGTCGGTTCGGCACGCCCGGTTATCTGGGTCATGCCGTCCACCGACTGCTTGCAATCAGCGCTTCTCTGTGGAGCCACAGATGCGAGGCTCTTCCACATGTTCGTTAGCCCTGCCGTTAACGTGTAGTTTGTGTAGCCGAAGCACTCCAGTTGCTTTTCCTCTCTTCTGCTTGGAGAAATAAAGTAAAATAAAGTAATCAAACCGTCTGCGGCTGGTTCCACCGGCCTCACTGTGACAGTTTGTCATATTTTCCAAGTTCATATTATTAATAATCTATTTATTTATAATAATGGAATTAATGAAAGATAATTGTTTTAAAACGCTTCAAATGTTTTTCAACGTTTCACGCAAAGTATTTTTGACAGCTTTTAAGCAATATCCTATATTTTAGGTAACCACCGTTACCTAAATAGATAAAACACACAAGAGCCGTAAGTGAGTTAAGGCTGATCTGTATCATATATCCGTTTTCAATGGAACAAAAGAGACCACGGGGAATGGCCGTATCATATGGACACATTACTAAAAATAAATAGTGCAGATAACAAGCTCTGGTGTTTGATGACATTATTTTTCTTATTTATGACATTATTGAAGTTCAAACTCTCCAGTGTGCTACTGTCTGCTCTTTTAATAGCTGAAAATCCCCGAAGAGAAATGTGCCGTGTGGAGTGGCTGTAGGGATGTTATTATACATCAAAGGTGCTTAATAGAGCACAGAGAGAGGCGTGCATGTTCTGTGTTCCTGCTCTGAACATAGTGTGCCATTATTCTTTGGGACTGCATCTTGACTCTGTTTCTGATTTGTACAGTGTCTTCAAACCAGGCTGTGTGTGTGTGTGTGTGTGTGTGTGTGTGTGTGTGTGTGTGTGTGTGTGGTTGTACTTATTTTCTTTTTTTTTTTTTACCCATTGATGTTGTGTTGTGATGTAAAAATTTTCCATGAGGAAGAGTTTCTTCAATTATATGCATGGTTACATTGAGAAACGGTCCACTGTGCATTTGTAAGGCGTCTCCTGTGAGCTGTAAGTCAAACCTGGCCCAAAGTTCTGGCTCTGCAGAAGTAGCTAAAGTCACAGAACCGTTTAACATCGGCAGTGTTTGGCTGACTATACCCTGAGTCTACCCTGAATACAAATTTCACTCATCAGCATTGGCTGTTTTTACATGTACTGTATTGACGTGCATTTTGCACATTTATTCAGTGATGCATTATTAATTTGTATGTGCCGCTTACTTGGTTTTTACATGGTCCCCCATGGGACCTGCTGTAGCCATCTTTATGAGTTCATGCTCTTAAATTAAACATTATGCTTCCCATTCCATGTAAAAAGCGATTTGACCAAGAAGTCATGGTAATATATTCCAACTTATTTTTATAAGTTCAACAGTTTTAACTTCATGAGCTTTCAAAGTTTCTACTGAGGTTTCTACAACTCAATGATAACTAATAATAATTAGTACATCAAATTTTGATTTGACCAGGGGAGCTACTGGTATGATCATCTGGATTTCAAAAGTGCAGTCAGAAATGCAGTGGTAACAGTGAGACAACTGAAACAGTGAGAGCATGGTAACAGTAAGACAATGGTAACAGTAAGACAATGGTAACAGTAAGACAATGGTAAAAATGAGACCATGGTAACACTAAGACAATGGTAAAAATGAGACCATGGTAACACTAAGACAATGGTAAAAATGAGACCATGGTAACAGTAAGACAAT
>JABJVR010045537.1:0-30385 GCA_025773905.1 Chitala chitala
CCCCCCCCCCCCCCCCCCCCCCCCCCCCCCCCCCCCCCCCCCCCCCCCCCCCCCCCCCCCCCCCCAACCCCCCCCCCGCCCCCCCCCCCCCCCCCCCCCCCCCCCCCCCCCCCCCCGCGCGGCGGGGGGGGCGGCCCCCCGACAGAGTGCGTGACAAGTGTGCACATGTCCACGTGCACGTCTGTCCGTGTGCGTCCACGTCCGTGTGTATGCATACCCGTCTCATCAGGCACCGCCGCTCATCTCTCACCTGATCAGCACGGTGTTGAAGCTCCCAGCCTCCAAGTCAAGGCCCTGGTTCTCCACACGAGCCAACCCAAACCCCAACACCAGAAACAGCAGAGTGAGGGTCACCATGCGAGTAAACACAAAGCTCATGGCCCATACGTCAAACCTGCAAAGACAAGAAGCACCGGGTCAAACCATGTGTCACACAAGGAAAGCCATCAGGCTCAGATAAATGTCTAAACTACAGGTGAGGTTTTCATGGGTATTCCTCTTGTATAGCAACACAAACACTTTTTGACATACTATCAAGTGTTTAGCTGATTCTTTTTTTTTTAGCTTCAAGATACTCAGACTTCTAAAAAAAAAAAATTGTTCCTAAGCAATTCAAATTCCTCCTTATTGAATACCATATTACTGACCCTACTGGAACTTCACTAGCAAAACTCAAGTCCTTACCACCAGCCTGTCTGCTGACCCCGACAATGGGACAGCCAGCTGCACAACTGAAAGAAGTAAAGGAGACAGAGCACTGTCACTCACAGCTTGTGGTGGCTTTCATTGGTGAAGTAGAAGAGGCGGGACATGTGAAAGCCCAGCTCCGACAGATACTGCAGGAAGAACAGCACCAGTCCTATGCGAGTCAGACTGTTGGACAGGGTTAGAAAGTCCATTACTGCATCAATTTTAAAACAAGTCAGCAATGTGACAATGAAAAATTTAATATTTGATTAATCATTACTAAAGAATGTAATATTTACTATAACATACTGGAAAATACTTCAGCTTCAAATCAGGTTTAACTAGATTTGTGCATCAAAATGCATGTTCCAGACTGGATCCTGAGAGCTCACTTAAGTACATGTACCATCAGCATGTGAAACAGGTGTACCTTTCATGAGTACATATACCATGTGTGGAAGGTACATCTTACTTGAGTAGATATGCCATCAGGACGTGCAGCAGATACAGTGAGATGTACTGTAGGTGTCGGGGAATATCCTCCTGGGGTGGAGGCAGAGTTAAAGTAGCCTCACACACTGTTACAGTTCCAACATCTCCCTGACAAATATTACGTCTGTACTACAACCTCTACCATACCACAAAACACTTTGGATGCGTTTAGGTGTGAACTGTCCTCCCTTACCTTCCTGACTTTTTGGAAGTAGAGCTCAGGTAGGGTGTGCAACCAGTACGCCAGCTGGCACAGGTAGTAGAACTTCACCTGGAATCTGAGGCAAGATGCTCCATTAACAGGGCTTTTCAGGCACAGTCAACAAACAGCAGTTCCACTGAGAGGAGCCTGAGCTCACTGAAGAAACTTCTCATCCATGAAGAACCCCTTAGTTGTGTTTCTGTGCAGCTGGGTGTACCTTAAGTAGACATGAGGATAGTCTTCCCACAGACTGCTGAGATTCACAAGGTATCCCTCCTACAGGCAGAAATTTTGAGTTTGAGGAGGACATTTATGCACAGGCTGGAGTCTTCATCAAAATAAATGCCAGTCATTTTAATCCAGAGTTAAACTTTAAGACAGTGTCTTACAGTACTTCATTTTCCAGCCGATTTCTATGCTCACCGTCATAAGGATGTAGAAGGTCCACACAGAAGACAGCAGATGGAAAACACACAACTGCCCCGATTCGTTAAACTTTGCATTCTTACTCTTCGAAAGATGGAGACGTCTGTTCACTTTCTGTGGAAAAGGAGGAAGCAAACTAAAATTACAGTCCGGCTTTGGGCCTTGTGGAACTCGCACCCTCAAACCAATCCAGATACGGTTTCACCTTTTACTGTGCATTTTTTTTTAAGTCTTCATATCGTCTTAATATCAGGTTAAACCACTGACCTTCACTATAAGAATCCAACAGATTTTCATAGCCACTCTTTGATGACATATAAAAATATTTCTGCCGTCATTCTGCGTACTTACAAGGATGCCATTTGCTTGTATGCTACCAATAACTCCATGAGGCCTAGTACTCACATCAAGGATGTACTCCTGCACCACAGCATGGAGGATGATGGCAATGTGGAAGTAGAAGAAGATGGTGATGCAGTCTCTCCATCCATAGTGATAGAGTGATACCTCCCCCTCTACCCAGATACAAAGCAATGAAATGAGGAACGAGCTACGAGTAATGAGCAACGGTCACCAGTTAGCGCATGGACCACCCATATCGGCTCGCCTCCATGCGGTGTAGCGGAAACAAGGTGGAAATAATGCTACCCAGCATGAGACCAATGTGACAAATTTTACCGGTGGAGGATGTACGTTTCAGCCCAACGGCTACTGTCCAAACAGAGGAGCCCAATTTACCTGGTAAAAACACTGTGGTGTTGTACTGTGGAAGTATGAACAGGAAGGCTGTTTTTGCAGTTGCCTAGAAGAACAGAAAAAAAAACATCAGAGGACACTGCAGACTCTGTACAGTTGCAAGTGAGTGTTCTCAGACACTCACATTGTGAAAATTTAACACATATACCAAGTCCTACACTTTAACATGCATTTAACATACAAGAAATCCGTATGCTCAAAATGCAAACATCCAAACACAGCGAAGGTTCACATGTTCCTTCTTTAAGTTGCCATAAAAAAATACAACCAGGTGGCAATGACTGAACTTTGAATTTTGTCATGGGTCTTTCATATGTAGTTTTATTGCATAAAATAGTAAGAGTACTGGCGATGAGTCCAAACTTCAGGATCAAGCCTATAGTTAAACGCTTAAATAACTTTCAATTTGAACCGTAAAAAAATCTTCGGAACATGTTTATTAACACACTTAGAACATACCTCGTTAAAGCGTTTTAGTGGTCTCAGTCATGGAAGATCTAAAAATGAATTATGTTCACAGAACAGCATTTTTGTTCAACCCCGTTCAAGTTACTGGTCTACATTAACCTCTCGTTCGGCATGACACGGCTTGCACCAAAATGCACATGTCAAATGCCGTGTTTATGAACCTCACTAAACGCTTTGGGGACAAAGTTTAAACATTCCACGGGCTGATCCACATCTGCCAAACCGACAGTCCCGAGCACAGGCAAACACGCTTACTTGCAAAATTTCGACAATTACATGCCTGAACTTCACAAGGTAATTTATGCGTTTTTAAGCGACACACTCCACTGAGTACGGATGGGTCATTTCGTCGAAAAATATACATTATATAGAGGTGTGCAAAAAACAGCAAAGCAGCTCTGCCTAGCGTTTTTTAGTCCGCTTGTTTCCTGCAGATATAGGGCACGTCTCAATTTGCACTTTAAATCCAATCTTAGATTCATCGTTAGTGTACTAAATAAGGCGGCCAAACCTGTCTGAGAACTGTCGCCGTTCTCACATCCCATTTGCAACGCAAAAGCGGAATTCCCCGCGATTGTTAAAGCGTAACCGGCATGCAAAGAGCCTACACGATTTGTAACAAACCAGCGACATCGCAGTCTGGATGAATTCAAGAGTGAAATCGAGCCGTCCCGATTTAACGCCCCCGCCCCCT
This sequence comes from Chitala chitala, assembly GCA_025773905.1. Lineage (NCBI taxonomy): Eukaryota > Metazoa > Chordata > Actinopteri > Osteoglossiformes > Notopteridae > Chitala > Chitala chitala. Next base: position 3,726 of record JABJVR010045537.1, read on the forward strand.
CCCGTCACCAGCGAGCAGACCACGTAAAGGAATTTCTCACTTATATTTGCAAATATCACACCCGATCTCTGCATTTTAAAAACCATCACTGGACACAAAGTTTAACTTTTCGGGGAATATGTTGCCTCCTTACGTGACACAATCCTTACGTGCTTCATGTGCAACATCTGGATCGCGGTTTAACAATCCCCTGTTCCTATCCATGTCCGAGAATGAGACGTGGCACAAACTCAGACCTAGATCGGTTCTGTGCTCCAAACCCGGATGAGCGCGTGACTCAGGCAAACTAAGGCACAGTCCAGCCGATTCTCTTAGTGCTTTTAAGGCCATCCGACACCTGGACACTGCTACTCGGAGACCCCATTTCACCAACAAGTTTAAATGCGGAAAACAAACTGCAACAAAAGATCCAATTAACGCCCCGTTATAATACACAGGGATTCTGTTTGGTGCATACTCAATATTCAAATGAAAACACTAAACGTATTATACGTTTACATTTTCGAAAGAATTGGCCCGAAACTACACATACATTTAAGAAACGAAAAATGATGGTGCATAGTTGTATAATTTTAAATATTACATAACCATCATTGTTTATTTAACTGAACTGACTGGAACAGCAACACGGTGTAGGAAGCAAACAGCACTGACGGTTAAAGTCACAATCCAACTAAAAGAGAACAAGGAAATACAGTGCAAATTAAATACAAAGTTAATACCACGCTTTTCCTGTCATAAAGTTAAGACATAAGAAAACAATCCAGTGGTAACGTTGCTGCGGACTTCTTACGATTTCATTTAATAATAGCTCATCTACCTTGCTGGCATAGTGTAAAAACTGGGCTATTATAACACGGAGAAGAGATTTTACAGTATAATGTTAGATTAGATTATATTACATTTGCGACCATCAAATTTGACACCGAACATTTATTATTGTTGTGATATTTAAAAGACGCTTGCGGCTCCAGGTACTATTTTACATCTTTTGTTTTTAAAATGCACGCAAATGCTTTTTTGCCCTCTCCATAGCAGGACTGGTAAGCGTTAGCATAGCTGGATAGCGAACTAATACTCACCCGTGCTTCAAAAGACAAGAGCAACAATCTCACCTCAAACATCAGCCCGACCAGGACAAACACCACCAGGCAGAACACGATGTCTGCGTGGTTCTGAATGAGGAATTCCTGACTGAAAAACGGGTAGCTCTTGTTCCTTCGCCGGAAAGCCATCTTCACACTTATCCTGTTTTTTCTGTTTCCGAAAAAAGTTTCTGCGAATTTTGGAAGCTCGAGAAGGGGGGAATGAGGAACACTCTGGAGCATGCGCAGTGGGTCTTAAAGAGACACGTGTAAAGTTAAATCTAACGCAAATACGCATGAATGACAGCACATCAGATGACGAGAGCTTCGGTCCACACGTATAGATCAATGTTGGTCACATATACTGTAGATAGATTCGCAGAAAGTATACAGATAATCATATATACGTACATACGATTAAATATTCAGCAAATACGAACATCCTCAAATACCATTCGTGAAGACGATTCTCGTGCTCTCAAACGGTTCTGATTGGTGAACTGTAATGTAAATTGAGTTATTTCATGGAAATCCCTGTTGAATCAGGGCGAAATATTACATCAAGAATCATGCGAGTGTGTTTTTTATATAAACCGGCGTAGTTTGTGAGTAATATCATTTAATGTGTAATACCTGGAACATTAACCATGATCTCCACAGATACCTTTCAACGGCCCTTCTTAGTTGGCACCTATAGTTGCAAGTTTTTGAATAAACTTGACTACACATGAAAGGATCTCATAAATAAATAAATAAAACAATAAAGTTCGTGTATTTAAGAATGACGGGATGATGACCGATGCATACCCAGCAGTGAATTCACCCTGGAAAGATCTTTCTGACACATAACTCGATACAAAACGTGATATCTTTTCTCCAAACATCAAATAAAAAATTTACGTAAATCCAAACACTTTAAATGCGCATGCAAATGTAAACTGTTTGCCGTAAGGTTCACTCAAGGAAACGTAGTCCATTAATTGAATTAAGACGGTTTATAGCTATTTACGTCATGTTAATGTGATGAATTTAAAAAAATCCAGACACTTGAACATAATCCAATTAGGTAATTTTTGTATTAGTTGTAAGAAGTAAAAAAAAAATCGATAAGTAACTGGACGCACAAAACAAGGAATACTGTTAATAAACTTAAAGCAGCTAAACGTAATACTTGTATTTTTTCTGAAAAAGTCAAGAACACATTCATAGTATTTAAAAAGTCACACAAATAAAATAATGTTAACAAGTTAACTTTAATTAAACATAGCACCCACATTTTTTATTGCATAAGGCTTATTCAGATGCTGGAACAATATTCATATATACCAGAGGATGATACAAATTTAGGACAGCTGCTTTTCTTTGTAATCAAAACCAGTTTTATAACCAACTATGAGAAGCACAGGGTGGCGTTAGCTCAAGAAAAATAGTACAAAAGATTTTTAAAAAGTTTCTTAGACAAGACCGATTTTAAAACATTTTTTTCAATATGTGTGATAAGAATAACCACCTAAACATATACTTCATTGATTAATAACTTTTTCATGATGTATAATACATCAAAAACACAATGGTATTAATCTTTAGAAAGATTACATAGAATGGAATAAAACTACATAAAAATGACGCATATGCTTACATATATAAAGTAGGCTTATGGATTTTATGGTTTAATATATCACAGTATCACACCGTCATTATGCCATTTTAAAAAACAAATGAATCACGAGTCCATCAAACTGATCGTTTTGTAACCTTCTAAAAATACATCATTTGAATTTTATCCAAGAAACATGGATTAACTATTTTTCTCCACAAATATACGTTTATCGATGTTTTGAAAATTCACACATCCCCTTTAAAAACAGCAATGTCACAGTGTTTTTTTTTTTTATTAGAAAAGTGTATTATATTCCAAAACCTGCCAACTGCATAATAAGCAAATTAGACACCCACTACCATACGTTTCCTCATTGGTTTCTTTTTCATTGATATAATTATGGGAATCATTAACATGACACATTTTGTATAATGAAAATCACCCTTCAAATTCTCAGCAAGGAAAATCTTATAATGCAGTGAAAGATGAAGTTTCACTGTCTAACCACCAAAAGGAGATAAACTTTGGAAACTTGGCATGTGCTGTTCCAGGTATGCAAGGTGAACACAAATCTTGTATCAACTGGATTAAATCGTATGCTTAAATCATGAAATAAAAGTACTTCCCGCAGTACAGGTGTGGGACATCACTAATATTCTCCTCGTCGCGCTAACTGCTTATTGTCTAACTGACTCATGCTGCTGCTATGCCAACTGATGCCAATACCAGGATTTAATGTCACATGCCTGAGTTGAGTAAAACAGCAATGGGCAGTGCCAGTATTTAATTACCAAAATGTCAGGAGCGGGTCTCATCAATCAGATAAAACCCATTAACAGCATTCTTCCCTTGTATGGGATAAGAGAAAAACATTTAATAAATTACTGAAATATAATATCAGTGTGTATACAGACTATATACAGTATATAAAATCTTGTGTCAGCTAAGTCTTCTTTCTCAAGAGCCCTTGAGATTCTAGGAAGCTTTATAATGTAGTAGTGTTTCCAAAATGTAAAAAAGAAAAACAATATTCAAAGGGATAACACAAGATTTTAAATCAATGTTTACTGTGGATACGTATGAAATAGATATAACTCACTGGCTATTATACAGATGTTTAAATATTTGTACCATTCAATGTAAAAAACATACAATGTTAAATTCTAAATAAATAAAGAAATCTTGGATAAAGATCAAACATGTCTTAAACATATAGTGATGTAGTATCTTAGTGGATAGCACTGAGGCTTTATACATCAACGGGAGGTTGTACGGTTCTAGACCCCATCACAATGTATGTATGTTGTCCCTGTGCCTCTATGGGTTTAGACCTTGAGTGCTGTAGCTTCATCCTACAGTCCAAAGACTCACAGCTCAGGTGAACTTTACATTGTATTCATGTGTGACCGAATGCCCTATTTTGAGTTGGCTCTCCGTCCAGGGTGCGCACTAACTTGTGTTCTGTGCTGTCTGGAATAGGCTCCAGGCCCTTTGTGACCCTGAACTAGATAAATCTTTAAAGTAACACCAAAAGTATCTGTTCAAAAACATCCACAATTTGAGACATTTCACTGAAAACTATACTGTCCACATTGTTGCAGAGTCTGTTGCCTGATTGTCTTTGAACCATATTTTCAAATATCAGGTATGTTTGTGCTTCCATGGCTTATAAGTACTGCATGTGTCTAAGTTCATCCCTGGAATTGTTAAAATATCGCAAGAAACGTTTAAGTAACGTTCTTAAAACCTGCTGCCTTCGTTTTTTCTGCTTGGCACAAGCTGTCTTTTGGAGGCCAGAAGATGAAGGCCCATGGACTCCTGCTGTCCCAAGTCCAACTTCGGCGTGGACGTGTATCGGGGCTCCGCTCTGCCCAGAAGGCCCCTGGCTTCGCTGGAGATGGGGCTGATCTCTGACAGGCTTTCCAGGGCTGGTTCCCTGTCCAGGCCTGGGTTGCTGGCACTGCTGGGCGACTGTGGATCAGCGCTAAAGTACAGCGTGGAGCTGGATTCGGTGGGGCAGAAGGTCCGCTCGGGGCTGTCCCCCAGCACTGACTTGCCTTCAGGGGGGCTCCTCTTGACCTCAGAGGAGGGGGACTCAGGGGGGCTCAACATGTCCAGGCTGGCGTCCTCGTCCTGCGTCACATCGGGTGACGTTAGCTCGCTCATGCTCTGGAATTCCTCCTTGCAGTCAGACAGGGGAGCAGAGGCCATCCACTTCTGCTCAGACTCCGGTGGAGATGCTCCGCCAGCTCCTTTGGCCTCCAGGTCACACTCCTTTATATCTAGCACAGTAGCCACCTCTCTGACGCCATAAGCGAGGTTAATTCTGGCCACATCTCCTGTCTTCAGCGCCAGACGGATCAGCAGCCAGTGGTGGTGCCCACACTGGTCGCCACGCGAGGTGCCGTAGCTTCCGGAACGCTCTGGCAGGGTGCCCGCCAGACAGGAGATAAAGAAGCTGCCGGGGCTCTGGACCAAATGGACAGGCTGGTCCTTGTCCTCCAGTGAGTCAGAGGAGTTCGCTCCTTCCACGCAGGCCCGGCCAACGTGACGAAGACTCTGGGAGATCTCTGTGGACTTTGGGTGAAGTACGCAGTAGTAGAGAATCAGAGAGGCAGCTCCTGCCCAGCAGAAAAAAGGGACTGGTGATTACAGTCTGCTGTGGAGCAGATATCTCAGCCAAGACTCAGTACTCCCAGCTAAAGAGTGAAATTAAAGCAGGATACAAGAGACAGACCAGCAGCAGACACTGCTGGGATTGCTGATTGCTTAGAAATGCATTTTGGTAAAATTTGCTATTTTTCGTCCAGATCTGCACATATCTATTCAGACGCTGGAAAAAAACACCTTTCAATGTCCTTAAAAACATTAGTGATGGCAGAAGTGACAGGCTGAGCAATAAGAAATAAACATTGTTACACAGCATATGATAATCCCTGCCATAAATTTTGAAGCGTTGTTTCTCAAGAAACACACAAATATCCAAGAGCTGGACCCTTCAGACTAAAGAGAAAGACAGAATGAGGTGATACATTTGAAACCTTTCACCTTGCCCGACCACTCCTTATGCAATAACGCATCAATTTAATTTTAAAAATAATCTAAGATAAAGAAACTAGATATGCCTTACCAACAAGGAAACTGCACAGTGCTGCTGTGGGGATGCTCAAGCTATCCCATGATGCCTCCAAAAGGAAGTCTGAAGCCGACAGCACAAGGGTTGTGTTCTCCAGCAGCATGACCTGCAGCAAGTTGAAAACAAAACATGTCCCATTCCTGGAATGCACTGGCCAAAAGGCTGCTTCATCAACTACAAGATAAGCAGAGGGATAAAGCTGGATCTCTGCTGCCTGGGCAACTGAAAATTCAAAGCTTTACATAGATTTTAAGAAATTGTACCAATGTTTCCAGACCTTGAAAACAAATATATACGTAAAATAGGATTTTTAACCTGAGGTCAACAGACACCTTGGGTACATGCATTTCAATGGATCGGTGAGCTTGCATGTGGAAAGAAATTACGTAGCCTCTAACTTGAAATAAAGTCTAAATCAGTTTTCATGTAATAAAAAACATTATTCTGTGATAGGGTCAGGCTTGACTAGACTCCCAAATGGGGTATATGGCACAAAATTATTTAAGAAAAAAACTGAAATTATTTAATAACAATACAAATTTGCTAACTATTTCACTTGAAGATCCTTGTATTCGATTCGCACCAACTGGGGAGAACGAGAGTGGGGGGGGGGGGTTACGTACCAAATAAAAGCCTGCCATGCGGAACCTGGAGGGTCCGTCCTTCACGTTGAGGAAGAAGAACACGTGCACTGCACCGAGAATGGCATTGAACATGCGCCAGCGCCAAGGGCTGGCGCAGATGTCCGCTTGCTGAGAGACGAACCAGAAGGAGCCCGTGAGCCAGTGGAAACCTCGAGGTGGAGTGAGGGGGAAGAAGGCGTTCACTTGTGCTACCAATCTACTGGTGCTCAGGCAGTGCTAAGCTGAGAGGCAGAGTGATGCACTGCAGAAGGCTGCTGAATACCAGCTGGGCTGAAGAAAGCCCTGTTTTGCATGTCAGCGTGTTTGGTCACCATTTAATTCATTCATTATCCAGAAAAGAACAATGTGGAAATCTCAAAACCAGAGAAAAGTGAGTCTGGAGACACAGGGTGAAATGCAGGGGTGTAGCTTGGAGGTATTGGTCCATTGTATAATTCTACTTGCAACCATATGCACGTGCGCACACACACACACACACACACACACACACACGTGCGCACAAATGGTCTGTTCATACCTGCTGATCTACCTAAACGACATGTCTTAGGACATTGGGAGGAAGTCAGGACATGATGAGAAAACACATGGCACAGAGCCAGACGGGCTGCTTTTCTACAGCATGTTCACCTTACCTACAACGCCAAAGGCCCACCAGCGGAAGACTCGGGCGAAGAACATGAGGCTGGCGATCCTGGTGCCGAGCATGCCCGCTCTCCACAGAAGCTGGCACAGCAGGGCGGCGGGCGGCATGACCAGGTGGCCTGGACGAATCAGGCAGCACGCCCGGCTGTACAGCACCAGAGCCCATGACAAGGAGAGCAGGCAGAGGCTGCAGCAAAGGGCCACTGAGGAACAGGGTGGACACATTCAAAAAGCAATATCGGATGAGGTGAGCTTCCCATGCAGGGCTCCCGGTGACTCTTCATCAAGGCTGCCTCATATAAAATCTCTAACTTTCTTTTCAAAAACATAGCTAAATCACTGCTTTAAGACCAATGTCAATAGCCATAATCTTTCACTGTGCGGCTTTCAAGTGTGATAGCCCACAAAAGCTGAGCCCGGTTAGTACCTGGATGAGAGACCACCCAGGAAAGCTATGGTTGGTGATGGAAGTGATGTTAGTGGGACAAGCAGGGGATGCTCACCCTGTACTCTGTGTGTAAAGTAATGGGGACGCTGTACTGTAAAACAGTGGCTTCGTCCTTTGGATGAAATGTATGTAAATACTCCTCTCTCCATGGTTATAAAAGATCCCAGGGTGTTTTTCATAAAGAGCAGGGGTGCACCTAGGTGTCCACACAAGATTTCCCTAATGGGCGTTACCAGTCAAAGCATCCTAATACTACCCAGGTGAGAACTGGCTATATCGCTCTCTCCTCTCCAATTATACCTCCTGTGAGGTGAGGTTTCTGGTGCACTATGGCTGCTGTGGCATCATCCAGGTGGAGTCCCTGTTCCACTGTAAAGTGTTTTGGGTGTCTTGTAAAGTGCTATACAAGGATAGTACATTATCATTGTTGTTAGTGTCTAAAATGGCAACTTCAGAGAAATGCGATAAGTACCATAGTGATTAAAAAAAGGGATGACGACTAGTACTTCAAGGAATAAATATGTTTAACAGTTGTTGGCAGCAGGCAACATAAAATATTATTAACTAAGAAAAGTCCAAGGTCTAAAGGTAGTCATTACCTGGAGACAGCAGGCCAATATCAGAGGTGAAGAGGATGTAGGTTTGTAGGAGGGCCTGTGGAAGTGTAAGCAACAGCGCCTCCAGAAGGCGGAGAGCAGACACATCAGCCTGCTGCATCACTGCAGCACCCAGCTTGCCTGTCGAGCTTTGCATGTGCCACACTGATGACATGCAGTCTACAAACCTACCAGCAGGGGACAGAGTAAAGACAAACAATACATGACTAAATTAGCCCCATATTTTCAATGTCCTTTGGTGATGTTCTGCTATAGCATGGCAATAGTAATAGTACAGCCTTGTACACATCTCTCCATAGATGAAAAATAACATCTTCTTCCTTCTCCAGAGCTGCAATTTTGCTCATATAAATCTTGACCCCTTATGCCCTGTCACAAATTTATTTCAACTAAGATTAACTAAAATTCACAGGGCTAAAACAATACCAACTGAAAAAAAGATTATACAGTACATTATGCTTCTTAAATCGGTTCCAGTAATAATAATAATTCTGTTGGTGGTTGGAACTTAGCAAAGGGAGCATAACCTCAGTGGGGTTTGAACCCACCTAGCCACAGCCTGCTTGGAGTTACCAGACAACACAATTAGCCCACTGAGCTTAAGATCTCACTCCCTTGCTTATGGGACTAACCAGACTCTTGTCCTGACAACCAAGGGTTTCCACCATAGCACTATGCTACATTCCCCCTCTTTCAATATCCACAGCAACTTCAGCCTGACTGGTTAGTAGCAGATGGTTATTTATCCAATTCACAGCACCAATGTAACATGGGTGAACGCACTGAGGTTTAAACCTATGCATCTACAGCCCACTCAGTTACCAGCCAAGACAATTAGCCAGCTAAACTAAAGACCCATGCCTGTCACTTGGGGGACTGAGCAGACATTTGTCCTGACAACTGGGGGAATTTCTAACATGAACATAGCTGGATTTATTCATCAGCGTTGTGTGTACCAACCTTTTAAGGATGCCTAAATGCAACAGGTGGACAAAACAGAGGAAGCACTTTCGTCGGTCTCCATCCGCACGGTACCACAGGAAGCTCACCACCTGGACGGCTGTCCCAGGCAAGGCCAGGCCAAAGGTTAATGCCGCCCAAAGCACATGGCCAAACCACACGTAGTAAACAAAGCAGTAGATCTCTGGTGGAGAAAGAAATATAGTGAAACCATCTTAAACCAAGAAATCATAAGAATGTACAAACGCAAACTTTCTCTAAAATCCGAGTTTTTGGACCAAATTGCACACTAACGTGGGGAAAGTGCATGTACTTTCAGTGCAGATTACTTTCGCAAATTTTGCATTAGGGCCATAACACTTTTATAAAATGTGAAATGCAGTGTACATTTTAATTTAGCAATAGAACATGCTTAACTGCGAAGATAATGAAAATGTTTAATTTAACGATATAACACAAATTCAACATTCTATACATAAGTAATACTGCTACCGAAGAAAACAAAGTTTTTAGCTTTACGGGCTCCTCCTGTCTGGCAGCTTTGTACGAGCTGTGGTTGGGCGGCTCGCAATCGCCTTAATGTAGTCCCCATTGTATTTGAATTGTTTACTCGTGTGCTCTTTTAATTAATTTCAGAATATATATAAGTTAAAATACATGCATTCATCCAGAATCAGAGCTGTACACGCTGCGTCTGTGCTTTAACAAACTGCAGCAATCGTCAGGGAAAACCATTTTGCAAGCGTTCTTAAACCTGCTGTCTTTCATTAATGTCTTCGGAAAATTATCTATTTTTCGCTTGAAAACGGTTCCGATTACCGCGCATGCCCACTTCATCCTGACAGATAACAGAGCCTCTACTGTTCTCCGCACCCCCTGCTCTCCCTGTACCCCAGTTTGCTAACAGTAGGAAGATAGGGAACGCCCCCTCACCCATTCATTCACGCGGTGTAATTTTAAAAAGGCGCTCAAGCTGTGCAGCATCATTTAAGTATTGCAATGGACACCGAGTGCAAAGCTAACGGCAGCCGTTGCTTGACATTTTACGTATTCTGTCTCAATATATTTTTGCTCTTTTGAAGTAAGGAAAAAACAAAGTACAACCATCAAATGTTCAGCAAATACATTATTTGCAATCTTGTCCCGTAATAAAAAAAACATTCAAATATTCCCCAGAAATGCTTCAAAACAAGAAAACGTACCAATATCGTCAAGTTAATATTTTTTTTGTGTAATGTATGAGTACACGCATGGCTGTTTACAGGTCTTATACTGTATGTCGGTACAGACACTTACGCGCGATTCTCTCAGCCAGGATAACGAACGCGGATGCAGCGAAAAGGACAACCTGGCACCACGCGGTCCAGCATCCTCTTCGACCTGGTGATGGCATCGTTCTGGTAACCGGCTCTTCGTTAATCATCGCTAAGTGCGAACACAAGGAATTGCACGAGTCAGGTACATGATTACTCTCTCCCGTGTACTCGATACGCTTCTTTCTTTGTCGTCAGTGCATCTGACGTCATTGGTTTGGTATTAAAGGGGACGCACAGCACTGTAAGATAAGGCATCTACTAATTTAATTACGATACTTGTATATATCTTCCACCATCCTGGAGGTAGCCTGAGGATTATCGTTGGGCAGAAGGCAGGATATATTCTGGCCGGAGCACCGGGCCAACATAGGACACACACACACACACACACACACACACACACACACACACACCACTATAATAAAAGTAGATACCCGAGGGGGTACTGCCACACTTACGTGGTGGGGATGTGCCCTGGAGACCGTCAGAACTTTAGCTAAACCCCATTCTGGAAACTGGAGTGTATTAAAACTGTTTCTTGTATTAAAATTTTACATTTACATAATTGATAATGGCTATGTGATAACAGTACCGTTACTTGGTGTAGAACAAAACCATATTCTCATCTCTCAAATATACTGAGGTGTATAATTTTTGAACAACGTGATGTCGCATGGTGATGCTGAATCAGGATTCAGGACTGTCAAAAAACAAAGTTCCGTATTGTATACATACATGTTTTTATAAAGTGCTGTCTACGCTATCTATCCTTTGCGTGGGCAAAACACGCAGCATTTCCACACATAAAATGTACGTTGCCTGGTGCAATAAAAATAAGATTACATATTAAAAACGCAAACAAAACTTGCAAAATATTACAAAACCTAGCTCGATTTACAACACTATTCGTGAAGGTATTTGAACATTTACTGAAACATTTTTTTTTCTTGAATTGCATTCCTCAATATTCATAATTGTCCACCATAATTGCAACAAATGCAGCATTTTTTATAATGCTATATATGTTATTGCTTATATTTTAAATATATGATAGATTTCAACGATTGTAATATCTGACCACTGCGTGTTTGCAGGGATAAAAAAAATAGGAATCATTCAGTGACATCTAATACGGCGGTGCGAATATTTTAGAAATAACCTGGTTCTTCAAATATCAGTCGACAGGCGGCGAGCTACTCCTGAAAATGAGTTCATCTTCGGCTATGAAGTTCAAAAAGTAACTCAGGCTGACATGGAATTTCACTACTTGTCCTTAGATTATTGTTTTGACATATTTTAATGTGAAAATGATCATTTACGACCGAATATTTAAACTTCACTCTTACCTGCAGTTTAGTTAGACGAGAATGTTTTATTGCCTGTGAACCATAACATTTTTCTTGTGGAAATATGAAGAACAATACATATTAATATTTGTGTCAAGACAAATTATATGAGAATATATAAATTAATCGTTGGTTCACTGTACCTATACCGAGTATTCTGTTCAATTAAAATAATTCACTTTAGCAATGTAATAATGCTGTATTTACAATTTTGTGGAGACTTTAGAGTGGATTCTACATATGCAATAAACGTATCAGACAAAACCCTTAAAATTTAAAGGGAATATGTCAGACTCAAATCCTGTTCTCAGTGGGAAAATAAAGATAAAACAAGAGGGTGATCCAAACATTAAGTATGTGAGATGTAACGTGTTTTGGGAACCTGGGCTTTGCTACTTTTGAAAAGAAAGAAATAGGTCTAACAAAGGCTTTAACCAGTTCCTAGGCTATGTATCTTGGCAGTTATTTTGACAGCATTATCACTAGTTGAGATAAGCAGTCTCAGGAATAATCACGGCGCCTCAGTGTCCTCCCCCTCACTCGTCAGATAGGCATCCCGGATTTCAGAGAGGTTTGTGGGGAGAGGTTTGTGTTGGCAGGACCCCAGTGCTCTGGTAATCATCGCACTTTCTCTTCTGAAGCCTCAGCCCATCCATGCCCTCGCTCTGCTCCCCTGTCACCCTCCCGCCCCCCACCCTCGGAGCCGGTCCCTGTTTTTCCCAGCGCCGTGGTGTCCCAAATCTGTAGACGGATCGGTGTGCTGCTGGCCTCGGGTCGAGGTTCTGGCCATGTTCAGAGAGAAGGAAACACAATGGGCGCAGACTCTGCTGAAAACGTCGGGCTCAACCGGATCTTTGGGGGAGGATGAAAATTTGGCTGCATTTAAGATCAAAGCATTGAGCTAAATACAAGCCTGGTTACAAAAAAAAAAAACATGAGAAGAGGACAGAACACAAAGGAATAACTGACACCAACATCTGCTTTGATTTTCATAATTTCCCAGCCATAATCACTTGTTGAGAATGTTTACAACATTTATAGAATATTCTGGTGGACTCTGCGGTGCTGTGCTTTTTCGGAGGTACTTAAGTCATTGTAATCACTTGGAAAAATGGGAGATTTGGCACAACAGTGATTTGTAGAGTGCTGTCAGATAACTGAGAGCTATGCTTCAAATGATCTTTACATGAATAATTATGCTGAATTCCAAGGCCGATATAGATGGCAACAGGCACAAAGAAGCACTTTCAATAACCTTGGAAAAGCTGTAAAATAATTCTGGACAGACATCACATTTGCCGGCTTAGACTACAGTCACTGATAACACCAAGTAGGGCACACAGTGCTAGCGTGAAGCTCAATTATCTAAAAGGACTTAAAACAAAATCAGTCAGCCGTTCGTATTTTCTCCGGCCACCACATATAGTTAGAAAACAGAACAGTTTGTAATGTGTAATTTCCTTTACCAACACCTTGAATTTAACTAAAAACTGCGCAACTTTTTGCTTTGAAATAACAACTGCAATGTCAATAAATATGTCTTCATGCAATGCCAGCAATAATTAGTTATGAATATGGAAGACAGTGGTGCACACATGAACATGCATCACAGGAGGATAGCCTTCATCGTCAGTTAGCTACGTGTTTAGATATCTCCGATGTTTTCAAGTCGGTGTAATACTGCTTTGTTTTTCGGCGCTTCCAAGCCCAGCCTATATAATCGACATGCACAAGCGACAGCTAATTCATCATCTTCTGCTGACAGAATGTGACTGAGTCGGCATCATTGGAGCTCCAGGTATGGTGAAATGGGGAGGCCAAAGTCAATGGAATAGAGGTGTTCTTGATGGAGGGGGTGACTTAGAGGCTGGGAGGCTCAAAGGACCAGAGCGACAGAGGGAGAAAGCCACTGCTGGTGGTCTGAAAGCTCTTGGACTGGTCGACTCTTTCACAGATAAAAGCAGAGCATCTCCACAGACAGGCTCAGGTCAGTGACCCCCCCCCACCACCACCACTCTGTAATGCCGAGGTTCCCGTGCCGTCCCACTGAGCAGACAGAAAAACTACCCCCACCCAGTCTAAACAGAGGAGGGGAACACAGACAAGACCAGCACCACCCCTTTTACACCACTCCCCAAAACTCCTGCAGGAGCTGCTGTGGTTCCTCTGATCCTCTGTGAGGAAAAGTGATTTTTTTTGCATAGAGTGCAAGTGTTTCATGTTTCGATCATGTTCACCCTCTTTTATAATTTTGGTGGAGCTAAATTTCACAAAATGAAATGGACGATGTTTTATTCCTTTAAGAAAGTTATGATTTGAGGGTGTATTAGTTCTACTTCTACTACATGGATGCTTTCAGTGGTTTCATTGATTTTAGAATGATAAAGAAACAGAACATTATGAGCATGTGTGTTCAACCTCTGCTATTTGTAGTAGTGAGTCATGTGTTTATAAAAAGCTGACTCCTGACCAGTGGCGCCTGCAGAAAATATATTAATTGGGGGGGACCAGATGGGGCCAGTGAAAATCTTGGAATGGAACACTAATACAGCTATACAGAAAAAAAAAATCAAAAAGGGCTTGTGTTGCAAAGAGATTGAAATGACTTGGGCTTGTCAGTTGGGGGGACAGTGAGGTGACCAGTAAATTTAGGACTGTGGCCATGCAGGCCCCCCCCCCCCCCCGGTCACCCTGTGGGGGCGGTATAGCTCCTGACTGTTTTTAAAAATATTTTCATTTAATTGGCTCCTGATTGATGCAATTCCAGTTAATTTGTTAAAGAAACGGCATATGCTGCACATGAAAGGAAACAGAGTCAAAACTGTTCTTAGAATTATGTAGCGATCAAAACAATTATATAAGTTTATAAAGTCAGGGTTAATGTTGTGAGCTGAAGGCCATATGGAGTTGCTTCCTGGAATGCTTGATGGTTTCCATCAAATCCCATTTGCTTGTAGCAGGGACTGAAAAAGGAATAAATTGTTTATGCAATTAATGTGGCCGCGGTTTTATGCGTAGCGTTGTATTTTGGCCCTTCATCTCTGCTCTTCCTAGTCCTCCTCCCTGCCCAGCCGGGCGTCAAGGCCTGCCAACTGAGAGGAGTAGAGTGGAAAACATGGAATTTGGGTCAGACCAAGCACTGTGTTGAACTCTCCCTGCAACACCTGCATCCCAGCTGTGCCTTGGCTGTAAGGGCAGGAAGGAATGCTGGGAGTTTTGTAAAACCCCCCCATAACACACAGCTCCCATCTCTGCTCTTCACCTGCGGGAATCTGGGTCACCCCACCTGAGATGCCTGGTCACATGATCACAGTTGACTGCCTACTTTATTTTCAATGTCAAATCAGGCTAAGGGGCCAGTTTGACCCATCGATGCAAAGAGCAACGTCACCACAATCATGAAGTGGTCAACGTCAGGTGTTTTTACACAGTCGCTTGCATGTGATCATGCCATTGACAAGGACATAAACGCATCGTTCAACCAACAGAAAAGCACAATCCCTCAGCATATCTATATCGCAGTCACAAACAGGGTGATCTAAAGAACACACATGCTCAGTCAAACAAAGAACTGGGCTCACTGCACATAACCGAGGGGAGTTAACGTCTTCAAACACTGACGTTTGTCTTGCAGGGCCATACTGCAACCGCATCACTTTATCATTAAAGATATGCGTTGGGAAAGATAGCCGAGGCTGGAGCACAAGACGTTTTGTCCAGCGTGTCATGTTTACTTACAACGATAAGGAACGATGGATCCCTGTTAGGCACAGGGCTCCCCTGTGCATTATTGAAGGCACTTGAGAATTAGCTCAGATAAGAGAAAACCCACCCCGGGCACACTGTACCTCACATGGGAAGCACTCATTAATGAGGTCAAAGTGGAGGGGCCTCGTGTGGCTTTGAGGAGGGGGGGTGTCTCCCTGTTACACCTTCAACCCAGCCTGAAGCACAGAGCTAAGTCCTCTCACCTGTCCTAGTTTCAGTGACACACTGTCATGAATAATGTCCCTCCCCCAACCAGAGAGTTTGATCTTCAAGGTACTCAGATCTCCCCCTCATTGCACCCCAGTACCCCTTGTGCTGTACACACTCCATTAGTTCTCTCATGTCTGCTGAAGTTACACTAAGGCTGAGTGGGGAGGATCTGCTCGGAAAATGCCCCCGGCCAATTAACAAGACAGATGAGACGAGGGCTTATCAACCCTCGGCTGCTGTCTTGGATCGCGTTTAAGACTGAGATGTCCAACAAACAGCATGTACACAAGTGTGTGTGTTTGTGTGTGTGTGTGTGTGTGCATGCCCTGCGGTGGGTTTGTGCCCCACCCTGAGTGTCCCCTGCCCTGCGCCCTATGTGTTTTGGGATGGGTTCCAAGACTTTCCTGCGACCCTTAACTGGATGAAGTGGTATAGAAGATGACTGACTGACTGACTGCCTAATCAGGAGAATAAAAACATTGTTAACATTGTCAGACTGATCATTTAGTAATAGCATTAAGTGTGTGCGGTGTGATGGTGTTTTGGCTCAATGGTGTAATAAGATTTTTCATTTCCTGTCATTGCTGGGTCACCTGTCTTACTTCACAGCTTAGACGCCTGTCACACAGAGCTGAGCTGATATAACTCAGGGAGGGAGGTGGGAGGGATCACTTTGAAAGCAGAATTTATAACATTGGTTTGTGCCGTAACAGTAAAACCATACAAATTTGCTCAAGCACACATAGATTGGTGTGAATGTTATTGTGTTGTGACTTCATGGCTTTCTTTGTTTCTCTAAATCTTGTCTCCCAGTTAAAAAGGTTCTTTTTTATTTTTTTTAATCATCTCATTTTCTGGATTTACCAAATTTAATTATTTAATTTTTGTTCTCATCCCATTTTGTTCTGAATATATCATGTTAAATGAAGTAACAGCACATTTTCTATCACTGTAAGAAAAGATGACACTAGAACATAATCACAACGTTTTACTCACACAACACACATAAAAATGTGATGTCAGATCTGGACAATGTGACACTACTTCCGTGTCATATTTGTGTTTTCAGGCTCCATCCTATGACTGTTTTAATTTTTGCCAAGAAGCAGAAACAATGGAAAATTGTATTAACAGTGTAAATTGAAACATTAATAGTCACAATTTGGCCAGGCCAGTCTCCCCATGAACATTATATATTTACCATAAAAGTCTATTAGTTAATGCAATAAAGGACAAACGAATCAGTAGAAACATCCTGCTGACCTATAGCAACAGAGTGATACATACAGACGCAAACGCACAATGGCACATCTTCACACGATAAGAGGGTCCAAAGAGGACGCCAAAATGTACAGTTGTTATTAAATCACAGTAACATCACCGCATGCACAGTGAAGGTCTCAACTGGGTTAAAAAAATCCTGCGGTAGAAAACTCTTCCTTTCCCTTCTCCAGCAATAACAACTTACACCCAAGGCCACCAGAGCCAGTGAGCTTTAGGGAGTACGGTGACTGGTGAGGAGACCGCGAGAGGAGAGGAGAGGAAGCAAGGGCCTCGGAGACACAACTCCCCTCGGCCGGGCCGCATCTCAAGGCCGTGCCTTCGCGGCTGTCTCCTGGGCTGCGAAAGGTCACAGCTGATATATGTGCAACTGTTACAAATCTCCCCTTATCAAATCAGAAAGGGGGAAAACAAAGATAACAGTGTCTCCATCCAGCACTTCTCCGCTCAGTGGAGCCTTCCATTCCGCTCACCGCACCGTCCTCACTTGAGAATGTACGTGCCGTCCACGTCTGGTCCTGCGGCAGCCTGTTAATACCACATTGGGGGGGGGATTTTCACTTAAAGAAGACAGGCAAGTGCTTGGCATGTGAAGCTGTTTCATCCGTCTGCTGTGTCTTACTGCTCTCCTTATCTGTTTCCCGCCATGTGTGCCGTTATGTGGTAACTCACTTTTTGGCTCTAATGTGCACCTGTAGTCCAGTTTGTCACCAAATTATAACCTAAAAATATCAAACCTTTTAATGCATTTAATGTGTTTATGTAGCCATTTTGTATACATATTAGCTTTTTAAACTCCTTTCACTGCAAAAAATGGTTTAATATAAATCAGTTGTTACCATCAGTTCAATGACTGACAGTTAATTACAGATATTATTGCCATCACACACAGTCAGTCCAAAGGTTTTACATCCCACTTTTCCCTTCCATTGAAGCATGTTGACATAATGTTCAGGTGGATTTGATCCACTGGACACCACAGACTCACAGAACAGCCACAGCATGGTGCTAAAGACATTGAAGGACCTAAGCGTCCACAGGAAGCTGGCTCTGGCCTTTTTTGTAAAGTGCCATTGACAACAGTCCAGCGAATCCAAGTGATTTCCCAGGTATTTGTATTCTGAAACAACCTCCAGTTTCTCACCCTGTATAAAGAGAGGAGTGATGGGAGTCTTGGATCTCCTGAAGTCCACAACTAGTTCCTTTATTTTACTGATGTTGAGCTGGAGGTGATTGAGCCAATACCAGTCAACAAAGCTGTCCACCACTGACTGGTACTCCCTGGTGTCTCCGCCCTATATACATCCCACAACTGGAGTCATCAGAGAACGTCTGAAGATGACACCTGAAGCCTGTTGCATACAGGGTGAAGAGGAACGGAGACAGAACTGTCCCCTGTGGTGCTCCCGTGCTGCAGACCACAGTGTCAGACACACAGTTCTGCGGGTGGATGTACTGAGGACGGCCTGTCAGATAGTCTGTAATCCAGGAAACCAAGGGAGTAGCCACCTGCGTGTCTTTCAGTTTCTCTCTCTCATTTTGATGGTGACTAACAATGACACACACACACACACTAATATCTAGCTGGTGCATAGTTGCACGTCTTGTTTGGTTTTATTGTGATGCTCCTTGTGATTAACATATGTTGTACCCACACACATGCACCCACAATAATTTTGCAAAATAAAATGTTTTTGAATAACTTTCAGTTCATATGTCTGAGGCTAAATCATTCATCGTCTGCAAGACAGCAATACAATCTCAGCCGTTTAACAGCAGACGGATGCAGGTTGTATCATCAGTGCTGAGTTAAAAGAGCTTCCACGCTGAAATGTAAAAACTGTTACAATTACCCCCAATCTCTCCTATCAAATACTGAGAAAAAAATTCATGTAAATTAAGAAAAATCAGATGTTCAGTGTGCCCTGTGATGAGTTGGCACCCCGTTTAGGGTGTCCCCTGCCTTGTGCCCTAAGCTCCCTGTGTAGCATGTAGTATGGAAAACTGAATGGAATAAACTTTTCAGTCATGTTGTCCAGTTGATACTGTAACTTGTAATGAAGCATTTTGCATTAAATTAGAAAACAATACAAAGTATTTTCACTTCTTAGACTTTCGGACCCAAGTGTATATATCTCTAATCATGACTCAGTTGTGAATATATTTAGAATAAAATTTTTCAAATTTTTGTTATAACTACTGAAAAAAATCAATTCATTTAAATTTATATATTTTTATTTATATATTCATTTAAATTCATATTTTTATATTTTTTATTTAATTCACATTTTTCAAGGATAGCTGGTAAACAGCAGACAGAATGTGGCTTTTGTTGTGCACCATATTGTCCCTCGGTTCATTGTGATGGACTCAAGCACCACGTCAATAATTAGTAAATAACATGTCGTAACAGGGCCAAGAAGCTAGGGCTGAAGGCGTTTCCCAAATGCTGTTATACAACTGTGACCATACTCAGCAGACCCCTCCATAGGACCCACGAGTCCACAGGCGGAGCAAACCGTCCCATGCGGGATCGCATATGTCTGCCTCTCGGGCAGACCCACCTAGCGGTGCTGCGGAGGCGGTGGGCCGGCCCGGGCCCGTTCCCACAGCAGAAGTCGTGCTATCAGAGCCGTCGCCAGCATTCCGCTCCGTGGCGCTGACGTCAGTCGGCCTGATAGCTGGGTCCACCAAGGGGAGCGGTGGGGGTGCAGCTGTAGCGTACTGGGGGTTACACTAACAGAGACAGCCCTGGATAAGGCAAGAGACAGATAAGGGCCAGGACAGAGGAGCTCTATTGTTCCACATCTTTTTAAACAGTTCTTGGGTCATGTGCTCATCCTTACACAACAGGAATATTAGTGCTGTGTCTTATCACGTGCACTACGCCCAAAGCTAGATTGAAATTACTGTCCCTCAGTCTGTCCTTGCCGTAGGAATTGTCCAACAAGAAATGTACCATTATTTCCAGTCAAACAAGCAACAATTAACAAAAGCAATCACAAATAAATCTAGGAAAACAGAAAAACTGAAGCAAAGAAGTGGATCTTCTGTAAGAATGCCATTCAGTTGATTATTTCCAATTTTGAGGGAAAAATACTTATAGGGAAAAGTACTTATATACCAAAACAGCACTAATGCTGTCCCAGGGGTCAGCATAAAATTCCACTGGTAACAAATGTAGCCTATGGTCTTGCTTGGTGCTTTGGATTTTGTACTGTGTATGAAACCTATGTTTGGCCGGGTCGGGTATTGATTGTTGTGCAAGCAGCCCCAGTCGGCACTGGCCCAGTGGCGTCACCAGGGAGCCCTGCCTTATCAGGCGCTCGAGGCTGCAGAACTCTGTTTGCTCTCTGTGCTTACGCCTGCGGACTTTGGCCAGGCTTTATCTCAGGGAGAGGTCCTGGGATCCCTGCCTCTCCGGCAGGAGCAGCTTAGCCACTAAAAATACACCTACCGATAAACAGGCCACAGAGGACGTGGTGGGACTGGCCTGAGCTATAGCTGTAAGCCCTGCAACTCTCCCCTCAGATGAAGACGAGGGTCATTCATATTGAGGATACATGACCCGAGGTGCTCCGAAATGTAAGCATGCCCCTAATCCAGCACCAGGCCTGCCTTAGTGCCAAGACTCAGATGGCGTGATGTTAACGTGGATGCATGTTGGATTTAGATGAACAGAAAACTGTGGCCTCCTCGGCAGCTGCCTTTAAGTGACAGAAGATGATGTTCCAAGCAGCATCCTGCACGGCATACACATTGGGACTTTAAAATACTTGAACGTTCTCCAAAGTGCAAAGTCTAAGCTGTACTGCAGTAATATTTAACACCCGACATTTGTAACATGCATGTCAGGACGGAGAGACTGACAGAATACCACACGTATTTTGACAAGTAATTAACAGCACTCATCATTCTCAAAATGTAATCATTTAGTCCATTGTAGTTAGGACATAATTCAATTTCCACCATTCACAAGGCAGTTGCCTCTCAGTTCTTAAAAAGAATGTATTGAATTATATCAGCTCTTCCTGCACACAGTACAACACAGAAGTCAGGTGTGATTATGTATGTTGGTATGCAGGTGCTGCCAACATTGTGAGAGTTAAGACATGTATATACAGTGTATACATTACATATAGATTTAAAACGAGCTCGAATTTTTCTGAAGCATCGTAAAGCTTTAAATCTTCATTTTTAAACACATTCATTCAGAAGTTTAGTGAATCATGTATTTATAAGTAAGCCCGAACTGTTTGCACTACACTTCATCTAGGAATGACAAATCGTTCAGTTCAGCAATTAATTGTCTCACTTGCAACATGCAGAAGATTTATCTTGAGTTAATAATTCAGTAAAAAGTAAACTGTTGGCCAACTGACCTGGAGTCAGTGTTTAATCGCTTGCCGTTACAATGTCACCGGTGTGGGTCTAGACCCAGGTGTTCCAAATGCTCTGACGCTCTCTGCAGTTTCCGATGGCCTTGACAAGCATAACAAAATTCTTTCCACACACTCTGCTATAACATACACTATGAATTCAGTTATAACATACACTATGAATTCAGCTATAACATATACTATTTCTTCTGTATAAGCATGTCATGAAGTGAGCAGCCAAAAATTCAGTCTCTAATGATAATAAAAGTGCACATAAAATCTGCTATATAAAATCAATATCAACCTGTTTTTATGCAGTTTGATATTTTACTGTGATAAATTAAATCAGGTACCTTAATTTAAGTTAATATAACTGCTTCTTAGCATTTTAACCTAGAGACTGCAGATATAAGTTCCTCCACACATCCAGTATATTGCTTGTTGCAACAAACTAAAAAGAAATAAATGAAGTAATGCCAATCTAAACAATACCATATTTAGATAATCTGCATAATTGTATTAATAGTTACATTAATTTTTCATGACTGGTAAAAGGAAGGTATTTTTAAAAATAGAATTCGTAGCACTGACTACACTAATTCATAAAATGCAAGATTGTTAATACTTAATGGACTAAAGCATAATAATAAAATTTTTCTGTTAAATTTGTCGGCGTATTACTGCTAGAAGCCATGAATGTGATAAATGCCATTGAAGTGTGTGTCTCCTGCATTCTGAAGCACCTTTGGTGTACAGTTATTCTTAGTCTGTTCCATCTTAGAGGCCTGATGCACATCCTCTTCCTGGTGCCTCAGTGCCCCGCCAAACTACTGCCCTGAGGAAGTGGGTCAAAGGCAGGGCACTGACCTGCAGCAGTGTAGCAGCTCCCCAGGAGCCTTTTGCATTTCTCATCAGTCGTCCCTCATCTCGCTGCCTCCCGTTGCCCCTGGCGGCACTGACTCCCAGTCCTTAACTGGCTCCTCAACTCCACATGCACCGCCAGAGCTCACCATATACTTGTGTCAGTCACGTCCGTACATGGCAGCTGGGTTTCATACGATTCGCATAGGGAGAGGTCATCATTAACTTTGTCCATCAGACAGACATTTACATGAATTTACACTGCGCTTGTCTGACATGCCTTTTAAATAAAAGTGTTTGAAATGATCAGCAAATAAAATCATGTAATGTTAGGCACAGGAAGCATTGGGAACATGCGGTGTGCATCCGTATTACCTCGGGAATGAGGAGCTCAGCCGTTTGCACCATTTATTTGGTCAAAGTGTTTCCCCTCTTTGACTTACCAAAAGAGAGGACCCCTTAACTGTCCTTCTGATATGACAATAATGTCTGATAACAATTGATTGATCTCTAACCATTTTCAATGCATTTGCATTAATGTAAACCTGTCCAAACAAAAAGGTAGCCTTTCATTTAAACAAATTTTATGATATATTCAACCAGTGATAAAAGTGATTAAGGAAATCCTATTTGTTACCACAAAGTGAAAAATGTGTGAGAAATGACTTGAAGTGTTTAAAGAGCCTAATTTCACGTGAGTTTCTAGACACTCAGAGGATGACTAAACACAGAGCTGACAGTGGCCTGTGGTAAATATGGAAATGGGGAATGTGGAAAGCTGAGATGTCTGTCATCAGTCAAAACTTTGCCAGTCAGCATGTTAATCCTGTGCATTTACTATCCAGGTAGCCCCTTTATCAGTGCAAAGTTACACATTAATAATCTCGCATTTCCAAATGGACACTATTGTGTTGATTTACCTTCACTCCATTTAAAAGCAAGTAAAAAAATCAATACCCTACAAGTTGCATCAAGGCTGTTATACAGGGGCAACCAATGGAAACATTTCTCAACTGCTGTGCAACATAGGAAATTTAACAATAATTCAATCAAGGGAGAGCCCAATAGAGCTAAATGACCTGGAGCACTGATGTAAATGATAAACTTTCAATTACTTAATTCTCTAATAATTAAACAAGTGCATTATTGCCCTTGCACTGTCAGTTCAGTTTAAAAAATACATGTATGCTTTCACACCTCTTTATAATCACCCCCATAAAATACAGGTCTAAAAGTAATGATTATTTATAGATTGTGAAGGGAACACAGCCTGGGAAACTTTTTTAAAGCATCCCTTAGATGTTTTCTTCCAAAATTTTGGGTCTTATGTAATATCAGCATCATGTTGCCAAGCCAGGACCTTTTACAATGGTCACATTATATGTTCAGTGGACCACTTCTGCAGAATGGTCAAAAACCATGCAGATATGAAACAAGATATATGTAAACTGGAATGTAGTTTTATGGTAGGGTTCTTTTTCCAAGACTACTATTCAAATTAAGATCAAAAAAGTACTCAGTGTTTCTACATTATTATAAAGCAGTGTCCTGAAGCTGTTATGCTGGTCAAAACTACAGTAAAATACTGAGAACAAGTTTTAATGATGTAAAAAAAAAAAACCGTGTCAGTACTTTATTGAGTAACATTTTCCAATGCATTGAGGATATTTGCCAAACAGTGATAAGTGTTCATTTGAAATATGAATTTAGATCTCCCTAAAACGTATATACATTATAATTTTATTTATTTTCATGTATTTATTTTGCGCATGTTCTTCAGTAATGAGATGGCCCCTTTCATATTTATCTCACTTTTGCTTCTCCCTAACATACACGCTGTATGTCGCTTTTTCACATAGTTTGGGGTGAGGGCAAAACATGGAAACCTTTGTTGGCAATTTTGGCATGTAAACAAATACTATGATATAAATGTATTTGTTATGCTGCAGTCTTGTAAGCCTTTAAGAAAATTATGATGTGGTGCCACTTGACTGTTATGTCTTTGAAACACATTAATGACCAAGAAAGTCAAGTTCCAGATTTATATTTCACAGTTAAGTACAGTTAAACAGGAGCCCCATGAAACATTTCTCAGTTAAAAAGGAGTCATTACAATACGATTCTGAAATGTCATTTCGTGTATATTTCAACTTTCTATGTACAATTTTTTGTTTGTTAAGTTTAGACGGTCAGCGAAATTATACAAAATGTAAAACATTTAAATTTTTTATTTTATTATGGTATTAGCTATGGTACTAAAAGCAGCCTTGTTGTTAAAAAATACTTCCAGTGCAAGAGTAAATTTATGTTTATTTCATATAAACCACATGACTGACAATAAATTCCACTGCCAGCATTATTAAATTATTATATGTACATTAAAAACTTAAGAATAAATACACAAATTAATCAAACGTCTGATGTTTCAATTAGTTTTTATATTGTAGACAAAACACCAATAAAAAGGTTTTTGATATTTTACATAGCTCCAATGTTCCCGTATATCACTCATACCTGTAATTACAAATAAAACACAAAATAAATAATTTGTCTTCTAAAAAACGTACGTTCAGACAAATTTTATTTCATCTACATAAAGTCATGGATTTAACCGGTGAGATTTCTGGCGTTACAAATGATCCTGAACAAACAAAAATATCAAAGGCAAACAAAGTTCACATTGACTTTTCCCCACATGTTGATTTTAATTCAATATATGCCATTATTCCGAAATATAATTTGAAGCGTTTTATTTAGCAATGCGAGACGGCAAACAAATCCACATTGAATCGGGATTTAAAACGCAATTGCACACCTTTAAGGTACTTTGCTACTAGTCATCCACCAAAGCCACAGCGCTTGAAAGCAGCCAATAGTATTACGACCCTATAGATATGTGCAGTTCAAGTCAAATCTGGTAAATCCATTTGTTCGATCTATTTGTTTTATGTATCTGAAGTTCCCCTTAAGGAACTAAGGGCTAATTGGTTAGGGAAATTCATTTAGTTCTCATAGATAACGGATAAATAAGAGATCAATAACGCAATAAAACATTTTAGCCAAATGTAAAATTTACGCGACTCTGTTAAATGTCAGGACACATTCACACTGATTATCATAAGTAACACATTTTAATGTAAAATTGCAACGTCAAAATGAAAACTCAAGGCTCCACGAAAAAGCTTTTACAGACAATTAGCTTTAACAGAAAATACAAATAAATGTGCCGGACATTGTATATACATTTACTGACATAGATATATACTGTACATAGATACTGACAAAACCAAATGATAACATTTAGCGAAATTAAAACCCAAAAGTGTGCTATTATATAACAACGTTAGTTTGATAAATTCAAAATATCTGTAGTAGTCTGCACCTGTCTGCTTCAGGGCATGCTACATATTCGCAAAACAAATATTAATTATTAATTACTGCATATAGTTAAATGTAGATTTCAAGTATGAAATCGCCTATTTACAGTAGCAGGAGTATGACTAATCTTTACCACAGTTTCAGAACTTGAAGTGAAATAAAGATAATTGTTTAGTGGATTATGACGTTGTTTAAATGTGTAATATCGCCATTTAAAGTGGTGTTTCTAAACAAATTTTGTTTAGTCAGTACAGAATACATTCATTGTTAGTCATAGTTTGAAGAAAAAGTTGTCACCACCATTTGACAAATTGTACAGTACTTCTCCATAGTTTGTTGTGGTTAAAAGCATATTTGGTTGTTAAACATTAAACCTCTGTGAATTAAAACAAAAAATGGTAAGGTACACATTTGTTTGCTTGAATTCTTCGCGTAACTCTCACGTTGGATCCTATACAAGTGTCATGACTAAATAGAAAATGAGACCTGAAATGGCAAACCTGGTCAGACCTAATTTTCCTTCGGCTTTAAGTAAATTTTGGTGGACGCTTAGTCGCAACGGTCTCTCAACAATACTTTGACAAGGTAAGAAATAATATCATTTATCACCGGAAATCTACACAACCTTGAAACGCCGAAAAGTTCCGAACAAATATGCTATTGAATTTGCAATTTGTGGCGTCTCATTGGGCACAGGAACTGTCTGGTCTTTCTTAGGTCAGATTATTACTCAAATTAGCCACGAAGTCGGATTTTACTTCCTGTTTTGACACTGACCTTAAAAACGATGACAAATTATTATTATTATTATTATTTACATCCAACAATGTCCCACAATGCCACCATGGATTAAAACGGTTAAATAAAAAGCGAATGAAAACCTAAGCAAGAGGCCAACCACTATCGTTAGAAGCTTTAAATTATATATATATATATATATATATATATATATTTTTTTTTTTTTTTTTTTTTTTTTGTAATTTAAAAAA